>JAMLFT010005785.1:0-17037 GCA_026544285.1 Pachyrhizus erosus
AGCAATTTCCTGCAAATTATATTCTTCAGAAAAAGTGACAAATTTTCTACAAATTTTTTGCGCAGAAAATTCCACGTGAATGAACACTTTTCTAGTAGTGTCAACAATACTATTTGCCCAATCCAGGTTTTTATTTTTATTTTTTATAATATTTATAATATAATAAAAATAAAAGACAACGTCAATAATAATAATAATAATAACTCTTGTTTAACAGAAAAAAATTAGAATAAAAAACGGCCCACTAACATATAAAATTATTTTACATGATTATTTAATTATAGATTATTATATATAATAAATTAGTTTTATTAATTTTTATCATAACTATCTTAAAGATTATAACAAGAATCATTTATTTACACTTTAGGTGTATCAACATTAAACTCAAAACGATGTTCCTTGTATCATAATAACTACATAAATAAAGTGTATTATTGTGAGGACGCAGCTTTCAAAGTTGTTATAAATTGGTTGTTTTTTAACCTAAAACTACAAAGAAAGTGTGTGCGTGTATTCCACACGAACCTGAATATTATGAAGAGCCACATGGAGAATGCCTATAATTGAAACAACTAGGCAGATTTTGCTGCATGCATTTTTAAGTTGCAGTTATCGTGGTGGGAATTTAAACATTATCCTATAGATACTCATAATTAAGCTTAAGACGTTTGTTTCTTTTCTTTTCTTTTTCTTTTTTTCTATAACGGCCTTAATATACTTATTGTTATAAATATTATAGGAAGTAAAGAACGTTCAATCAATCATCGTTGGCCATAACTTATATGATATCAATGATTATGCCTAGAAAATGATTTCATTTGTACTATGTTATTGATGATAGCGTGAGTGCAGGAAAGACCACTAGTTTTGTCAATTCAGTAGTGGCACTGGAAGCAAGTAAAAATCAAATTATAATTTCTTTGCACAACAACAACAATAATAATAATAATAATAGCATCTTGGTTGTTAGCTATAATAATAGCAGCCAATCTTTCTAAATTTTAAGAAGATCCAATTTGTTTCTCCTAATATGTTATGATATTGGAGAACTATACTTACTTAATCTTACAACAGTCATTTTATGTTGACTTGTTCAATGCTAAAATGGAGACACAGTTTGGGTGTATAAAAGCCATTTTTAACAGTTATTCTCACAAGAGAATGTTAATAACGATAAATTATTACCAAATCAACTGTGGTCTCTCAATTAATAATTATGCAACACGTGGACTAGTGGAAATACTAACTATCAATGTATAAAGAAAATCTGAAATTTAAAAAATTAGTTAATCAATTTAGTCGTAAATTATACAAATCATATTTAATTAAATCGTAAGCAATCAATTCCAAAACTAACTGCTAATTATTTACACAAATTTTTCACAACGCTGAAAACAAACACCCTCTGTCATTATTGTGCAAATAAACAACCATGAATGCTGTATCATTGTTGCATAACTTGAGTTCAGCTTCTTCCATTAAAAAATATGGTTTATATCTTCTAGTATCGTATTCTAATTATTGTTAGTAACACACTTTTAACACATTTCTTTTTACTGAAATTTATTAAAAATATAACAGATGTCTCTCTTTGTAATTGTAAATAAATTTTGAGCAATGATAAAATATATATTAAAAAAAAATATGATAAAAATGTATGTTATTAGCATTCTTCAATCTCATTGTCACTCAAATTGCTTAGATATCAATGCACAATGTTAAGATAAAGTCACGTTCTTTTCTAATGTGGGATTTGGTAATGTCTAAAATTGAACTCGAAAAAAGAGACAGATATTATGATGAGTAGGCAAGATTTTCAATATAAACATATTAGATACTTGGTTGTATGCATCAGTGTTTATGAAGTGTCGATAATAAATCTCACTTTAATAAGTCTGAAGTAAATATAAAAGAATATAAGTAAGAGTTTGGTCAGTCTAAAATGTCAAACTATTTTTAAACAAATGAAAGGGTAATAACTCATTCTCTCACATTCATGGAAAAGTGAAAAAAAGGCTATTCCACACATTGTGAAGAATAAGATATTCCACCAATAAAAGTATATATTGTAAAGATTTATGAAAAATGTGGGTATCAACATTGCAAAAGTGGCTACAGAAATTGATAAGATAATCAGGTCCACAGTCCACACAAATCACCTAATTTTCAAGTGGTGCACTTGAGAATAATCCTTGTTTTCCCTTTGGGTGGAGCAGATTGAGGCCAATTGGGTGCATTATTATGTCCGGCGTTACATAAAAGCTGCAAGTTCATATCAAATAATAAAAATATTTGAAAGTACAAGAAATATAGAGTAAACGTTTACTCTATTTAGATGAACGGAATCTAACTTGATCCGTTAACAAAGCAAGACAACTTGGTACTTTCTTTACTGCTTGTTAATCTAGTGATTTAGGGTTAAAGTACCCCTGTTCTTTTCTTCTTCTTCTTCTGAATGTAGCATCATAATTGAAGAGAGCTTAGCAGGGAATGCAAAATTTTGTGCCTGACTTCATATTGTATAAGCACACAGATGACTTGGATTACTTCTTGTTAGGTCTAAAAGTGGGTTGAGAGATGTTTGACCTTGTGATATGATACAAAAATGATATTATAATTCTATATCATAGTTTATTTTCTATATAATTTATGTAACCTTATTTGCTTAATCAATAATTAAAATAGTTCTTCTGCTTTCAAAGCATATTTATCGAACTATGTTAAATCTTTTATCCATGCTTGTACGTTTACTATATTTAGAATTTTGATGGTTATTGTTGACACAAAGGAAGTGTTGAACAAATATCTAGATGAGTAGGTTGAATAACTTTCTCTATCAAGGGTGACCTAAATTTCAATCACCTCACATTTACTTGGGTTTCTCTAAACTAACATAGGACCTTGCATTTATCATGGCTTTGATGATTTTCAATTATGATAAGGAAATTATTAGTATTTTGCTGTCAGGACTAATGCACTAAGTAAGGGAAAGTAAACTATCTTAATGGCTCAGTGTAACCATAGCTTTATACATTTTGGAGATTTCTTTATGTTCATATGATTAGAGCTGTAACTTCATGGTAATTTTCAAACTACTTGTATATTGATTCTAATACAACTGGGTTAATTGAGTGTTTAAGTTCTCCTCGTTCAATTAAACATTTTCTAGTGCAGGATAAAGAGGAATGAGTTAATGGTTACCTTGGTCATCTTCGAATCCCATGACAGGGTTGCTTTTAGTAGCATTAATAATTAAAAACTTGGGCTAAGACTGAAAAAATAAAGTTTTACCTACAAAGATATATAGTATTAATAAAGATGAACTTTGGAATTATTTTTCTTGTTTCCATTATAAACAAACACATTATATAAATCACCACTCAAACTTTTTAATTCAACAAAGGGCCTTGCTGTAGCAGAAAATAAATTGAACGTAAGTAAAGCAGGAAGTATTTTTTCTGGTAGTAAAGCAAAAACAGATAGAGAAATAAAAGAGAGAAAATCAAAGGAAAGCACGTACAGTTTCTATAAGCGAACCTTTCCTCATAGATGAGCTCAGAAAATTTGTGCAAGCCCAATCTGTTAGGACACTCATAATTGTCAAATGAGCCATTGAGCACTAAGATCAACAAAAAGCTGTCATAATCAAATTTGTGTAAATATTTTACTTTGGTGTCACCTTTGACCAAAGTTGGATAATACAAAGTAATGTGTTACACTCCCCGACCAAAAGGGAAGAGTGATGGTTGATCAATTCCTACCTTGGTTACTTATGTATAAATTACATTCTAGCATTAATTAAGTACATGATCACAGTCCTACCTCAAAAAATTAATCCATTAAACAATAAAGTTTTGATAACTCAAATACTACATTGAATTTTTATTTTATGCCATCAAACGAGTCATAAAATTGCCATCCTATTTAAGAGTTCATGTTCACAGTGATTTTGTTTCATTGACATATATCGTCTCATGTTTAGAGGCTTTGAGTTTGATATGATATAAGATTAAAAATATATTTGAGAGGTTTTGAGAGTTTATTTATTAAAAAATATATATATTTGATAGTTAGTAAAACTTTCAAAAGATTTTTTTATTTGTATCTAAACATGTCTTTTATTCACTTATTACTATTTAATATAGGCTTAAACATTAATTTAATTCTTAAAAAATAACATTTTTTTATTCTTAAATTTTGTTTTATTTTAGTTTTTTAAAGATTTTTTTTATTTTAATTTTTATTGTTAAATAATAATGTTAAATAATTTCATATCAACAACTTTAATTCTTAATGAAATATCACATCATTAAGGAATCTAATAAGATAATCATATTTTTTTAATAAATTATGTTTTTAAATTTATATCTATTTAAAATAATTAATGAAATTAAACTAGTTATTAAAATATTTAAAAATAAAATTTAACAAAATAAAATTACATACGATTATTTTGTTAGACTCGTAAATAATATAATGAATCATTAGATTATCAAAATCATTGTTATGTTATTATTTAAAAGATAACAAAAATTAAAATTAAAATATTAGTTAATATTTGAATTTAAAATCAAATAATAATAATCTTCATAGGATCAAAATCAATTTTCTTTTCTTAAGAATCAAAATAAAAAAAACATAATTTTTAAAAAATTAAATTCATATTTAAGTCATTAATACGTTACACTTTACACAATAATCAAGCCTATAAGCAAACTTTTTCAAATCATAAATAAACTCTATCGAAAGTATCAAATTATGCTTAAATATGTGGCCATCAGGGCGTGGAAAGAGTTTAACTTAAAAGACTATTGCATTGGGTAAGAAAGTCTCGTGACTTCAAGTTTTCAGTTTTCACATTAGTTCGTTTACTACTTTAGCTTTTAGAATGTATTAAACTTTCACGTAATTTGGTATAGTCATTTGTGTTTTGTATAAGGGTTGGAGTATTTCTTATAATCTATTTAATATATTTGCCAAAAAAACAACTTACATACTAATTACTTCAATAACACAAATAGACTTACCTAGCACACTTTTAATAAGTGAATAAAGTTTTTATCATTTATCTTATTGCTGAGTAACATAAAATCATGTTAAAGTGAGAAAAATATTTATTTTTCACATATAATTAATGCATCCTACAACCAATGATGCTAAAAATTAAGTTTTTCGCCTTCTAACATGATTAGATATTGTTACTTAGGTAAAAGAGAAGCTCCAAATCCCATTTTACAAAATGAAGTTTGAATGAAAACTGAAAGCAGTACACATGCATTTACTAGCATGTCATCAATTACTTGGTTTGAATGAAGAGTGAACTTCCCTTAAGGTTACATGCATACATTTGTGGTAATTTATTGTTATTGTCCACAACTGGCAATTCAAAATGATACATCTCTTCCCAGTGGAATTCATATTTTTAACCAAAACCAGCTCAATGACAATGAAAAGGTGAGGTCCACACCACAACAAATATCATAGAACCATGGAAGCAAGTTGTGCCTCTCTATTGTAACACACGCTTCAATTTCTTTAAATATATGTAATTGTTTTGTCAAATAATGTTAGCAATATTTTTTATCATATTCTTTTTTTAACATTTTTTTTTATAATTAATTGAATTTTATTAAAAATAACTAATTTTTGTGGATCTTATATCTTATTTAATAATTTTATTTATTTTTATTTAAATATAAAATCTATAAAAATTAATAATTTTTAATAAATTTTAACAAATTACAAATAAAGTGTTAATAAAAAAATATTAAAAAGGATATTACTAACATCCTTCTTCCCTTCAATAGATATTACAACAGCCTTTGAACACGTATTCAATGCAAAACCATGCTTTTTCCTCTGTACATTGATGTTCAAGCTAATTAAATTAATGTACTCAACCGTACATGAAAATTGATGTCCTAGCTAATTAAATTAATGTCCTCAACGGTACATGAAAATTGATATTTAGGGGCCATCAATGTGAAGTATGCAAGTAGATGTAGGTGGACATATATACTCGATAAACATGTGATTGAAGGTGGGTGTGTAGCTAAAAGTTTGATCTAAGAGGAGTCAAGATAATATAAACACAATTCATTAAAGAAAAGTTAAATTAATTTCTACATACATATATAACATATGCAACAAATTTGGTATATGGATAGATACATAATATTTTCTTATAAGTAAAATAAATTGAACACTGGAGACACTAATTAACAAGTATAACTAACATACAAACACGTACTGAGTAGTAGAAAAAAATATAAAAGAATCAGAAAAAGATTAGCAACAAGCAAGCAATCCCTCTTCATCTCTATCTACTTTTTTTTTTTCTCTTTTACAATGGTCACCCATTAATAATGTTCTCGTGCGCGAATTAGTGCCCGCGAGATCATAATGCACGTACTTTATGTTTGGCGAATGAATTTTTCTTTTGATTTCATCATTACATGTCGTTATAAAAAGAATACCAGACAGCTTTATCAAAAAAAGAAAAAGAAAACCAGACAGCAGTGAAGTTTAAAATTATGTGGATATATGTTAATTTTAACATAAGTTTTTAATTATAATTTGCCAAAAGTAAGAACTTTCAAAGGTCAAAATCATCTAAATATTTTTAACACGATAGGTTATCTGTATCCGTATCCTATGCATGTGGAAACTTGGTCAAGTATGTTTGTATTATAATCAAATTTAATGTTGTTATTATGACTATCAAATAGTCGAATTAATAATATTAAGTAAATCTATTAATTAAATAAGTTTAATTTTTAAATATATATAATAACTTTTACATTAATTGTGAATATATTTAAATAAAATTCTAACTAAAACGCAGCTTTGCAAAACTTTTACACAGAAAATAGATTCAAAATATTTGATATCTATGATAAAGGAGCCTTTTCTTTTCTTGACACAATGGTCATTTTATTATACACAACACAGAAAAAGCTAGATTCAAGGATGGCAGATGCTAAATATCATTCGCTTCAAAAGTACTTATGCTGGAACCTTCACAAACTTTATTTTACTTTTATTCCGAGCATTTTAGAAAAATTGGACAAAATTATTTAAACCTTAGTACCTAGAAGTTTGGTCTAAAATCTTACATCTGCTAAATCAAGACCAAAGAACCTTTTGTGGTTCATGCTTAATACAAATGAAAAAACAAGTTTGAAGAATATAATCTTAATTTCATACACTTTTTTTTGTCTCGTTTGTCTGTACCAGACATTATTAATATATTCCTAAACATAGCTTCGTTTTGAGAGAGATGTTTGATTTTATTTCTTATTAACTTATAGCTGGGTTGCACTGCAAACTCCGTTTACAAGCTCTAGGAATAAAAATATTTTTTAATTTGATATAATGTATCCAAGTTTAAAATTTAATTTAATTTTTAGCATTAATATTTGGGTTTAGCTAACATGTACATGCATGCACATGTTAGTAGTTTTATTACATGCACTAATTTAGAAACTTTTTAATTTTTGTATTAATTTTAAAATTAAAAATATGATTTTATTTATAAAAAAAGTAGAAGATAATAGAGTGAGATGATTGGGGGACAAAAAAATAATGAAAGAGATGATTTATTTTGACCCCTTTTAATTATTGATTTGTAATTTTGATTATTTAGATTTTTGTTTTTAAATTTTAAAAAATCATTAACTTTGATCTAATTCTCAAATTTACATGTTTTTATTTCTTTTAATTTTTTCATTTTAATTCATTAAAATATTTTTTAATTATTAAATATTAACTTTCACCTAACCACATTACTAACATATTTTTAATTAACAATTAAGTTAAAAAATCAACATAAACAAATTTAAGAATTAAACTAAAATTATTAATTTTCTAAAATCTGGAGACAAAAGTCTTAAAAAAATAATAATTGAGAATCAAAATTGAAGCTAAAAAAATTAAAGGAAATCAAATTGTAATTTTGAAAAAATAAATTACGAATATTAAAGATAGAACCTTATTCAGAAATAGCGGAAAAAATAGTTTATTTTATTGTTTGAAGACAAAAAGCTTTTTTGTTAATTAATCTGGTGATTTAGGCTTTGCCTTTGTTTTTTCTCTGAATGCATCGTCACAGTTTCATAATGAAAATGTCATAACTGAAGAGAGCGGAACAGGAAATGCTAAGAAAGTACATAATATATATAAAATTAGGGCATAACAACTTTAGGGGACCTCAAATTCCAATCACCTACTTATATTTACTAAGATTGCTCTAAAGCTAACTGGGGACCTTGCATTTATTTAATGAATTTATTATACCAATATTTTGTGATTACTTTTTTCTGCTCTAACCTAACTAGGACCTTGCATTTATCATGGCTTGCTTTTAATGAATTTTAATTCTTCTGATACGGATATAACCATTGCTTATTAGCAGAAGGATTTCAAGAACAGAAAGTAGCAACAAGGCTTTGTTTTAATGGTTAATTAATAAATTAAAAAAATATTTATTTAATGAAAGTAAGGTCTACTATTATAATTTGCCTAATTTCATCAATCTTACCCGCATCACCCCCACACCATTAATAGGTCTTTTCTTTTTAAAAACATTTTAGAATGATTATTTTCTTCATGCATTAAGTATGATAGGATAAGATCATTTAAAATTATTCTTCTAGTATAATTAAGATTCAAACTAAAGGGCAGAGACTCTGGAGGGTGAATGACAAAAGTTCCTCTTTAAATATTTAAAATAATTGGATATTCAGAATTTTAACCTAACAAAATTTTCATTTTGAATATTTAAGTAACGGCAAACTTAAGATTCAAAATAAAGATTATTAATTAAATTAAAATAATTTTACAATAATTGATGCACACACTTAATTATCATTCTTAATCATAATAATAATCATAATAGTTTTCTTAATGAATGCTCAGCTATTGGTGTTTTATAGTAATCACTACCTGCTTTGTGCACAGAATTATCAAGATCCCACAGGGGCTGCATTTGGTTGCAGTGCTCATAATTTAAGAGTTGGCCAAAAAAAAAAAAATAGTTTAGCCAAAATTTCATAACAACACCAACAACAAAGTTTTATTCCACTAGGATATATAGATCATACAATGTCATTTTTAAAAACCAAATCTTTGTTAAAGGCCAGATCTCACCAGGAAATTCTTATATTAAATAACAAAAGTAAATATTTTATGGAAAGGAATTATTCTCCTCGTTGCCATTAAAGCTAATGGAATGGGTTGGCCAGCTAGGCACTTCTAGTTTTAGGGTGCATCCAATATAAAATAAAATAAGAGCTTTGTTCATGCAGATGCAAGCACAACGTCCTCAAGCTCATTATATCATTTTATTTTTACTGTGTGATAGCATTAACATCCATATCTTTCTTAATTCTTCCTTCCCCACTAAACTATTAGCATCACAATGCAGCAATGACATAAAATAAAGGCTGAACCCACCAACATTCTCAACCCTCTTCCCTTCTTTCTCTCGTCTCAACCACTCTCAAAACCATAGAGATTAAGGTTCGTTTCAAAAACAAAAATAACATGCACAACATCAGTACCCTCGTTCTCTTTATCCTTTTCTCAACACTCACTGTAAGCAATGTTTTCCTTCATTCTTTGTCATTGTATTGTGTTCAAGTCTAACACGTTTATGATAATCACCATGTGTTTCTATGAATGCAGGTTGGTTACGGTGGTCGCGACTTAGGAGATAAAAACCCGTTTACTCCAAAGGCTTACGTGGCACGCTACTGGGACAAACACGTCAGTAACAGCTTGCCAAAGCCATCGTTCCTTCTCTCCAAAGCGTCCCCGATGAGCGCTTCCGACACGGCGTTGTTTGCCAAGCTCGCCGCCGCCAACACCCTCTCCACGAGGTTGCCGGAGTTCTGCTCCGCCGCGCAACTTCTCTGCTTCCCGGAGGTGCAGCCCAGCCTCGAGAAACACACCGAAGACGTGGGTTTCCAAACCTACAACGACGGCCAGAACTTCACCAACTACGGAACCGACCGAGCCGGCGGAATCGACACCTTTAAAAACTACTCCAACGACCTCTTCAGCACTCCGGTGAACGATTTCCGCCGATACAGCCGAGGCGCCGCAGGCCACGACGAGAGATTCTCCAGCTACGCCGGCGACACGAACGTCGCCGACCAGAGCTTCAACACCTACGGCACAAACGCCGCCGGAGGCTCCGGCGAGTTCAAAAACTACTCCAGAAATTCCAATGTCCCCGACCTACGATTCACCACCTACTCCGACAGCACAGGCGGGAGGACGCAATCGTTCTCCAGCTACAGCGAGAACGGAAACGCCGGCGGGCAGACTTTCACGAGCTACGGCAAGAACTCGGCCGGCGCGGCGAACGACTTCAGCGGCTACGGAACAGAGTCGAACGTGGCCTCTTCTGGTTTCACGAACTACGGGAAGGGAGGCGCGGGTCCGAACGACACCTTCAGCAACTACGGAGTTAACATGAACAACCCCACGGAGACCTTTCAGAGCTACGCCGACGGAACCGTCGGTGGCACGCAGAGTTTTACAAACTATAGAGAGCAAGCTAACGTGGGTGCAGATTCCTTCCAATCCTACGCTAAGAACACGTTAGGTTCCGAAGTAGATTTCAAAAACTACGGCAATTCAGCGAACCCAGGTTCAGACACTTTCAAAGGCTACGCCAAAGGAGCAGAAGATAGTAAAGTTGGCTTCAAAAGTTACGGCGTTAACACTAACACTACGTTCAAAGATTACGCCAAAAAGGGCGTTTCCTTTGCTACTTACAATACATCTTCAAATTCTAAAAAAAGTGTTAGTGGCAATATGGTAAAAAGGTGGGTTGAGCCTGGTAAGTTCTTTCGGCAGAGCATGCTTAAGGAAGGAACTGTTATGCCTATGCCAGACATAAGAGATCAAATGCCTAAAAGGTCGTTTTTGCCCCGTTCCATTTTGACCAAATTACCCTTCTCATCTTCCAATGTTCAAGAATTGAAACGCGTTTTCAAAGTGTCTGATAACTCTTCTATGGACAAAATGATAATGGACTCTTTGGCAGAGTGTGAAAGGCTACCTAGCATCGGTGAGACCAAACGCTGTGTGGGCTCCGTTGAGGATATGATTGACTTTGCAACCTCCGTTTTGGGCCCTAATGTGGCAGTTTGGACTACTGAGAATGTAAGTGGGTCCAATAAGAACATAATGGTGGGTCGGGTTAAAGGTATGAACGGTGGAAAGGTTACCCAATCTGTCTCATGCCATCAGAGCTTATTCCCTTACTTGCTTTACTACTGCCACTCCGTTCCTAAGGTTCGGGTCTACCAAGCTCATCTTTTGGATCCTCAATCTAAGGCCCACATTAACCACGGGATTGCTATTTGTCACTTGGATACCACTTCATGGAGCCCCACCCACTCTGCATTCTTCGCCCTTGGATCTCGTCCCGGTCAGATTGAAGTTTGCCATTGGATCTTTCAGAATGACTTCACTTGGACCGTTGCTCATTAGTGTTGGTTCATGATTTCTGTGGCTTATGGAAATGAAAGCAGACTTACAAATCAATGGTTTATGTAATAATCACTAGCTAATGAGCCTGTTTGTAAGTGTGCTTTATGAATTTATATGACTTTCAATTTGAATAAAAGCGTTTTTTATTTTTATAATTATTAGTATTTTCGCCTGTTCTGTATGCAGATTGAATTATGAGTATGGATATATAATTAGGTTAAATGTTAAAATAAAAATTATTTATTTTAATTTTATTAAGTTTAAACAGAATTTTTTCTATTAAAAAAAAATACATCTGACCTATATTTTAAAATGAAAATGTAAATACTCTAAATAAAGGAGGATACTTTCAGTATTATTAAAAAGTTATGCCATATAGAAGTAAATTAAAAGAAAAGTAATTGTATTTATAAAAATATATATTAATGACCTTTTTTATTTATTTTATTTTATAATAAGAAACTTAATTAACTATATTACTATAGGATAATTGCATACTAAAAGTATCGTGTTTTACATTATCAAAGAAAAAATGCAAATCATATTTGATATTGTAATGTACTTGAGAGAGGAAAGATCTTTATTGAATTCAACTTCATCATCCATGTCATTATCCTATTCACTTTTGTAAAATTGTTGTTACCAGCAGCAAGTTGAATGATTAACTACACAACATGAAAAAAAAATAAATTTATCACAATATTTTTTGTTAAATTCAACATACAATTTTTATGTTAAAAATATTTATTCAAGGTTTAATTTCCTACATTTTTATTAGCTATAATTTTATTTAAGTGAATTTTCATTTCTTTTATTTTCTGTATTTAGTTTTTATATTTTCAATTGTTAAATTTATATATTTTATTGTATATTGAGAATATAACAGATATGTTACGTAACATTGTTTTATATAAATAAAAAATATATAAAATATAAAAAAATTATAATTTTTTTTCATTTTTTATCTAGATACTTTATTTGTTTTCATGTTTCAATATATGTGTGTGAATTAATACTATATTACATTTTCATTATATATCTAGTTAATTATTAGACGAAATATAAAGTACGTGACTTGTTTTTAAATTTTTATTAGTTAAAAAACTATGAGAATTAAATATAATTAATTAAAATTTAGATACACAATTTATTACATTTTTTATTGTAAAAAATACTAAAAATAAAATTTCATAAATTTAAGAAATTAAAAATATAAATTTTAGTTTTAGAAATTAAAACAGACATATTTTTAAATTTAAAGTATAAAAAATATATTTAATAAAAAATTATAATTGAAGAGTTTTTTTTTTTTTTGTGATTTTTTGTTGGAACGTGTCAAGTAAGAATTGGGTGGTGTGGTAGCGAGTGTACATGAAGCTAATGTTGCTGCCGTACCATTTTTATAAAACAAAACACTAACGTTATAACCGAACCAAAGGGTGGTTGAAGCAGAGATAAGTGTCAACAAGTGATATGCAAAACATGTCTCTCTATGCTTCACTCTCCTCCACAACTTCACACCTCACTTCCCTTCCTTCCCTCCCTTCCACCTCTCCACTTTCTCTCAGATTTTCCTTCACTTTCCGGGAAAATAGAACCCCAATTACACCTCACAAGCTTCCCTTCTCAGCAAGGCCTGCCAGAGTGTTGGTAAAGTCTCAGGCCACTGCTCCTGCTTCTTCTGAGGCTGTGAAAGTGACACCTGTACCTTCTGACATGAAGGCATGGGTGTATGGGGAATATGGGGGTGTGGATGTTTTGAAATTGGACTCCAATGTTGCTGTGCCTGATGTGAAGGAGGATCAGGTCCTTGTCAAAGTTGTTGCTGCTGCTCTTAACCCTGTTGATGCCAAGAGAAGGCAGGGAAAATTTAAGGCCACTGATTCTCCTCTTCCGGTTATTCACTTTCCTTCAACTTTGCTTATTTTCTATTCTCTCTTTTGTTAGTGTGAGAATTCAAGTGGAATTCATGGTCTAGTGGGGAAATAGGAGACATGAAATAAAATCATGGTAGGTGGTAAACTTCCATTCCTATGTTCCTAAGGAAAACAGTTAATTAATTAGGAGAAAATAGTACATAGTGTAAAGAGATTTTAGGCTAATTATTTCAAAAAGTCATATTTACTGTAATTATTAATTAGTTAATTGTGCATATATTTTTACACTAACAAATGCATGAATATTAAACTCATTAATTAGAAACATGGTTATTTTATTCTTACTTTGCAATTAAAATTTGGCATCTTAACTCAATTGTTTCTTCCGGTAAATGGAAAGGGTATAGATTCAAGTTATTGGTTTTATTTGATTAAACTTATCAATAAGTACTTATAGCCTACGGGAGAGAAAAAAATTAAAATAAATTAAGTTTCTACCATAAGTTCAAATTAATTTATTCATGAGTTAAAATCCACTTTTGTAGAAATTAAATTAGAGAGCTTCTATAAACGTTGGAGTGCATAAGGTGGTTTTAATTTGTGGGAGAAACTTAATTCATTTTACCTTATTTTATTTTCACAAGTGCTTATTGAGCTAAACAAGGTCATAATTGAAGAGAAAAATGTCAGTGAACACTCTTTTTCTAATATTTTTCATGATTAATTAAAATTTATTATAAATTATCAATTTTAGTGGTCTTGTCTCTCATTTAATGATTCTCTCCAAATTTAAATATGAAACCACAAATTGGTGATTTTCAATAACATTCAACCAATCTAGTAAAAAGTGTTAAAAAGAGAACGTCTAAGGGATTATGAGTAGCATTCCTCTAATTGAAGATGTTGTCTAGCGATGGAGGAAAGCTTACAATAATTGTGTAAAGGAAAGAAAAGCTTCAGTTTATTTCATAATTTTGTAGGAGTTACCAAGTAATGAAATCAAATTTGGTTTCTTTTGTCCAGACTGTTCCGGGTTACGATGTTGCGGGTGTGGTGGTGAAGGTTGGTAGTCAAGTGAAGGACTTTAAAGTGGGTGATGAAGTGTATGGAGATGTAAATGAGAAAGCATTAGAAGGGCCTAAGCAGTCCGGATCTTTGGCTGAGTACACAGCTGTTGAGGAGAGATTGTTGGCACCAAAACCTAAGAATTTGGACTTTGCTCAAGCTGCTGCTCTTCCTCTAGCAATTGAGACTGCTTATGAGGGTTTGGAGAGGACTGGATTTTCTCCTGGTAAATCTATTCTTGTTCTAAATGGTTCTGGAGGAGTTGGAAGCCTGGTGATTCAGGTATTTACTCTCCAAATTAGTTCTATCACACTTCAAATAAATACATCAGTAACAGTTTTTTAAGTTTCTCCTCTCTTTGCATGATATATATCAAATAATTTTTAGTTATCGAATGTCACATAGAGGTTTTGCCTCTTAATGAATCAGTGACTAAAATCTACTCATCTACTGACTAAAGGCTTCAAGTAGCTCAGCTCATAGCATTTCTTGGTAATACATAACTTTACATCTCATCTGGGATTGCTGATCATACTGCTAGTCATTAGTGCTCAGTAAGTAAAAAGTTTAAGACTGTATTTATAGGTAAACGGAAATGCCCGCTAACAAATTAGCCATTTTGACTTGTAATTGTACTTATACACTGCATAGGCATTTGACATTTCCCAGCAAAAGTAATCATCTTCTCAGCTCAAAATTTATTTGGAAAACTGTGCTGTTGGTTAAAAGGTAATTTGTCTGCAGTTTTACGACAGAGATGCAGAGATTGTAAGTTTGTTTACCATGATACCATCTCTTCCAGTTGCAATTCTTCCAGAGTACTTAAACTTAAAACCTTCCTTTTCATAAACTAATACAATTGTTTTTATTTTTTTTTAACTATCCTAATACATTATGTAACACGAGAGTGAAAAAGAAAAGCATAATTTACCTGGCTCCGCATCAACAGAGGAAATGTGTTTACATTTCTAGCATGTTAAAAAATATTAAAACTTAAAAATGCTATAAGAAAATTCATGCACTTGACATCTGACAAGTTATATTTTATCCATATAGCTAGCTAAGCAAGTTTTTGGAGCTTCAAGAGTTGCTGCCACTTCAAGTACTAGAAATTTGGACCTATTGAAAAGCTTGGGAGCTGATTTGGCTATTGACTACACAAAAGAGAACTTTGAAGATTTGCCAGAAAAATTCGATGTAGTTTATGATGCCATTGGTAAAAATTTATTCCCCCTTTATCAATCTTTTTCTTCTGGTCTCCCATAGAAGGTTCTCAAACAATCTGGCTAGAAGAGTTTGTGAGAATACTTTATTATTATTGCATATCTAAATTTCTATTTCATCATATAATCAATTTATACAGCCATAAGTGATCACTAAATGTTGATGCTAAGACCTATTAATTGTTGCATGTCTAAATTTCTATTCCATCATATATAATCAATTTAACGTTGTTCGCATAGGTAGCTGGAAAAGAAATTTGTTAGCTTGTATTTCATAATTTTTCTGATTTCAATGAAATACTAATATATACTTTTTAAGGAAAAGTCCACAAAATTTTCTTCCCATACTCCCACTTTCCCCAACACTAATTTATACTACTCATATTGTTGATAGTATTTCATTCCTTGCTGGTGATTTGCAGGGCAATGTGACAGGGCTGTGAAGGCTATGAAAGAAGGTGGCAGTGTGGTGGCACTCACAGGCGCTGTTACACCACCTGGCTTCAGATTTGTAGTTACTTCCAATGGAGCTGTTCTAAGGAAACTAAACCCATACTTAGAAAGTGGGAAGGTGAAGCCAATTGTAGATCCCAAAGGTCCATTCTCCTTTGCCCAGCTTGCTGAAGCCTTCTCTTACCTTGAAACAAACCGAGCCACTGGAAAAGTTGTTATACATCCTATCCCTTGAATCAAATAAAGGGGATAGGAAATTTTGCTGTGTCTAGTAAACTTCATATTCCATGTAAATCAGTGTTTAGATTAAAGCTAAAACAGATATATAGAACTTCATTTTTATCTTCTTAGTACTTTAAACTTTCCATTACAATTGTTTGAAAGCAAAACATTCTTCAAATTTGACCAGTGAAAGAGAGCTCTTCTTAGATATGGGGATAGAGTGATGTCTACTCATTCAGTTAATTTCAAAACAGCAATATTCTCTCTGGTTATAGAGTAAGGTCTATTCATTCAGTTAATTTGAAAACAGCTACATGCTCTCAGGTTATGTTGGATAGTTGGATTATACATGTCAACTACGTACTGTAGTCTGGGATCCATACAATGTAAGATTCTGTTTTCAAAATTGCCAGTACAACAAAGTTTATAATAATAAATGAATATGTACACCTGACGTTCACCCAGACGGTAAGGTTAATTATATGTAAAACTGTGATTAATAATAAATGAATATGATAAGATTGGATTAGAAATTAATAAGATAAGATAAGAATTTTTTTTTTCAATTTATTTTTATTAATATTTGAAACAGAGAAAATTTTTACGTATATTCTTTTAAAATTAAAAAAATAACTACATATTTTTTAAATTTAGTTTAGATTATAATTTTATAATTTTCAAAAATTAAAAAT
>JAMLFT010005786.1:0-17037 GCA_026544285.1 Pachyrhizus erosus
ATAAAAATAAGTTAATTTATAAATTATTAGTTTTTTCTTTTTATTTTTATTTTTATTCTTATTAATTTATTTTAAAAAAAAATTACATTTCAATCAAATAATTAATATATTTTTTATATCATTTTATATTTATCAAATAATTTATAAACTAATTTTATTAAATATTTTCAACCTCACTAACTAGCTTATAAACTTTCACCTTTACAACTAACTTATAAGATTTAATTAATTTATAAATTTATTTAACCAAACATAACTTATAATATTTTTATCAAATAACCAAACTCTTGAGTCTAATCATTATTTATTTATTAAATCAATAGCCAACTCAATAAATTCTAACATTAATTTTGGATACACTATCTTTCTTTATTTTGTTAAATTAAGTGTTGAAATATCATATAATCTATAACTGTTCTTAGAGAAGATAAAAAAGAACAAAAAAAAATGTTATGATAAAAACATTTTATATCAAATATTTATATTTTTATATTATATTTTAAATAATTTTATATTTATTAAATTGTTAATTAATCTATTAATATTCTAATAGCATTATCAGTATTATTTTATTAATAATATTATTAATATTAATATTATATAATAAATATAATATTTTTATATTAATAAAAACTTATATGTAATTTCGATCTCTTTTTAAATTATATATTTGATCTACATATAAAAAAATTTCATTAGCTTAGTGGTTAAGACTTTTTATTGAAACCTAAAATGAAGTGTTCAAACGCTGCCAAGATCATTTTGATAGTTATTCTTTTTTACATGTTATATCATTATGTTACATAATCAATATTTAAGGATAAAAAAACAAAATAAAATTTAAAATATAATTTATATATTTAAAAATATTTATTTATTATAAATTTTAATTATAATGTATCTTATATATTTTAAAAATATTTATATATCATAAATTTTAATTATATAAAATAAAACATTTATCTTATACATTATTTATACTAAAATATTAATTTATAAATGTTGCAAAACCTAAAATAAATATTGTAAACGTACTGATTTAATATAAATATAAATTAGGCTCTAACTAGCAATAATATTAAAAAATTAAAAATGGAAAAAATTCATTAGAATTCATATTAGAAATGCATTAAAATCCACAATAAAGATATATTAATCATACTTTTAATAAAAAAATTACCTTATTTTATTTTTCATTCAACAAATTATTAATATCTAAATCTAACATAAGCCATTCATTAGCACAATGACAAAAGAACATTTATCAATGCACACAGTACATATTTATTATCATAGTGATATTAATAAAGTTTATTTTTAAATATATATTTTAGTTTATAACCGTTTAATTTAACTTATACATTAAATAAAAAAATACTATAAAATAAAAGTGACTCGTCATTCCTTAGCATCGAAGTCCGAAATGAAATAGAGGTGCGTAAACATACTGGTTAAGAGAAGACTGAAAGAGTAGTTACCTCTAAACCATTCACACGAACTCCGCGTCATCCCTTGATGGTAAAAAGATACTATATAAGAGGAAAGAATCGTGTTTCGAATTCAAAACCCTTATTTCTTGCTTCTACTTTCTTTCACTATCCAGGTTCGACGCAAGAACGCAGGCTTCAGACTTCGCTAGCAAAGTGATAAACGTAAGTGTAGCCCATGGAGCGCGAGAGTGAGAAGAGTAACAATAACAGCGTCAACGGTCAACGCCGCGTGGGTATACTATACGATGAGAGGATGTGTAAGCACCAATCACCAGACGACGAGGACCATCCCGAGACCCCTAATCGCATCAGGGCCATCTGGAACAAGCTACAAGACGCCGGCATTACCGAACGGTAATTCTTGCACGTTTCTTTAGGGTTTCGCGTCGCAAAATCACTTTTCTGTTATCAATAATCTTGCTGTTTTACTTCATCCTGTTCCAGATGCGTGATTTTGGAAGCCAAAGAGGCCAAAGAGAAACATCTACTGTTAGTGCATTCCAGAAATCATGTGAATCAGATTAAGAACATCAGCTCAAAGGGATTATATTCGCCGAAGCTCAAGGCTGCCTTAAAATTGAATTCCGTATATTTTAACGAAGCTTCATCGGAAGCTGCGTACCTTGCTGCTGGCTCTGCTGTAGAGGTCATATATACAGTGATTCTTTATTCTTTTTATATGAAATTATTTTGTTGTTCATTTAATGTGAATATACTGTATTATCGCCTCTTTTTCAGTTTTTCAATTTACGTTATTGTCTTTGATCTTATTGATAGCTGTGATTGTGTTTGATATCATTGATCGATCATTAAAGCTTTTCCTGGTATCGTCTTACTTTGCTTTGCATAGAAGAAAATTTTCTAACTGCTATGGAACTTGGACTTGGTAATGTTTATCTCTCTGGCCAAGATTTCTTCAGTTAAATCCGTAAATGGTTATAATTTGATTGAGGGAGCAATATATTTTGTTTCTAGTTATTCTCTCTCTCGGTGTATTGTTTTTTAGGAAATAAAGACAGTAGCAAAACAGAGAATAAGATAGTGAAGGATCAGGAAAAAAATAAGATAAGAGAATAAAGAGTAATAGAGAGTATTGCTACTGAATTGTATATATTATTTGGAAGCAACTTAATTTTAAATACATTCAGAAATAACTGACTAAGAGGTCATATCCCATGATTCTAGCAACCACTAATAATAACTTAGCTAAAAAATAGGAAATAGCTAATCCACTAACAGCTAATGACAGATTCTAAGTAAAACAATCTGACTTATTCAAACTTAGCTAAAAAATAGGAAATAGCTAATCCTAAAAATCTGCAACATCCAAATGACACGTTCTCAACACTCCTCCTTGCCTTAGAGGCTACAAACTCCTAGCTTCTTCCTTAGAAATTTGAACCTACTAAGTGGAAAAGACTTGGTAAACATATCAGCAGCTTGGTCTTTTGTGCGACAGTAAATCAGACTTGCATCACCATTTTCTTGAACTTCTCTTAAGTAAAACAACTTCACATTAAAATGTTTGGTCTTCCCAAGAAACACAGGATTATGTGAAATTGAAATTGCTGCTTGGTTGTCAACAAAAACTTTTGTGCTTTTATCTTACTTTGGGCCCAAATCTGTTAAAATATTCCTCAACCAGATAGCTTGATTCACAGCTACTACAGCTGCAACAAACTCAACCTATGTTGACTGAGCTACAACCTCTTGCTTCTTGGAACACCAAGAGAAAACACCTGAACCCATACTAAAACAGTACCTTGAAGTACTCTTCATATCATCCAAGCTACCTATCCAATCGCTGTCAGAAAAACCAAATAATTTGAAGTCTTGTACCTAGTAGTACTTGACTCCATAATTGAAAGTTCCTTGGATGTATCTCACATCTCTTTTTGCTGCCTTCAAGTGCAGTTCACTAGCATAGTGCATGAATCTTGATAGCACACTAACTGGAAATAAAATGTCAGACCTTGTGGATGTAAGATACATTAGGCATCCAATCAAACTTCTAAAATGCGCTTCATCAACTTTATTAGCTCCATCCTTCTTGCTGAACTTCTCCTCTTTGATTCATAGGAGTATTCATTATTTTGCATTCATCCAACTGAAACCTTTTTAGAATCTCCCTTGCATATTTTCCCTGATAAATAAAAATCTCATTCTTCTTTTGAGGATTTCCATACCCAGAAAATAGGTCATAAGACCAAGATCAGTCATCTTGAAGACATCCTTCAGTTCTTGCTTGAATATATCAATTAGTGCTAGGTTGCTTCCTGTCACCAAAAGATCATCAACATACAAAGAAATGATTAAAATATCAGCATCAACATGCTTGACATAGAGTGTAGCTTCAAATTGACTCTTTTGAAAGTCTAAGCTCAACAAATGATCATTAATTCTGCTGTATCATACTTTAGGGGCTTGCTTCAAGCCGTAGAGCCGTTTTTAGCAAATAGGCTTTATCTTCTTGTCCTTTGATGACAAAACCTTTTGGTTGCTCAACATGAATCTCCTCCTGCAAAAACCATTGAGAAAGGCTCACTTGACATCCATATGAAACACTTGTCACCCGTTTTGTGCAACAATGACAAGTAGCAACCTTACTGTGTCATGCCTTGCTACTGGACAAAAGTATCTGCTTAATTGACTCCAAAAATTTGAGAATAGCCCTTAACAACAAGCCTTGCTTTGTGCTTGTTTAAGGAATTATCAAGATTGAATTTTGTTCGAAATCCCCACTTCACCCCTATGATATTTTTGTCATGATGTCTTGGAACCAGCACCCAAGTTTGATTTCTTTCGATCATGAACATCTCCTCTTCCATTGTAGCTAACCATTTCTGTTCCGTAGCAGCTTCTTCAAAACTGGCTGGTTCACACACAGCTATATTGCACACTACTACATTGATTCTTTGATAGATGTCAGAAAGCAACTTTGTGCCTTGAACAGGTGGATCATCTACTGTATCTTCAAGCTCCAGTACAACATTTTGATTCTTCTTTGAGTCACTCCAATACCATTTTTCGTCCTCCATGAAGTGCACATCTCTGCTTATAAGAATTTTCTAATTTGAGGCTGAAAAATCTTATAAGCTTTAGAGATTGTGCTGTAGCCAATAAATACTCCAGGTTCAGCACTTTTGTCAAGCTTATCACGCTTAACCTAAGGTATATGTGAGTAGTGCAAACAACTGAATACTTTTAAAAAATCTAGAGAAGGTTTAAAACCAAACCAAGCTTCAAAAGGAGTTTGATTTTGTATAGCTCGTGTAGGAATTCTATTTTGAATAAACATAGCTATATTTGCAACTTCGGCCCAGAACTTTTTTGGTAATTCCTTTTGATGAAGCATACATCTGGCCATCTCCATGATTGATCTATTTTTCCTTTCACTCACTCCATTTTGTTGAGGTGTGTAAGGAGCTGTCAATTGATGCTCGATCCAACTTCATCACAGAATTGTTGAAACTGATTAGCTATATACTCTTTCCCATTGTCTAACCTCAATATTTGAATACATCAATTGCTTTGATTTTCAACATGTGCTTTGAATTTCTAGAACACTGCAGCTACTTCTGATTTGTATTTAAGAAAATAAATCCAACACATTCTCGTTAGGTCATCGATAAAAATAACATAATAAAGACTTCCTTTTAGTGATGGAGTTCTTTGTGGTCCAACAACATCAGTGTGAACAAGCTGCAATTTTGACTTGCCCTCCACCTACTTTCAGGAAATGGTTTCCTTGTTTGCTTCCCAAATTTACAAGCTTCACATTCAGCTAGCTTTTCTGTCAAGAAAGGAACTCCACAGACTAGTTGATTTTTCAGCATGTAGTTCATTCCTGAATGATGGAAATGACCCAACCTTTAGTGCCAAAGATCAACTGAGCTTGCTATAACTGGAAATGCAACTTGCTCCTCATTTTTACCTTGAACATTTCAAGGCTTGTTGGATCTTTAATTATGCAGCTTTTATCTTCAAAGATAACTTTGAACCCTTTCTCAAGCAAGTATCCAACACTAAGCAAGTTTTGATTAATTTCAGGTACACATAAAACATCAAAGAGTGTTTTTGTACTTGTATAGCTTGTTATAGCTACTGGTCCCTTTCCTTTTACTGGAATTTGTTCACCATTCCCGATTTTGATCCATTTGACTTTGGTGTTGTTCAAACGTATGAACAATTCTCTGTCTTAGGTCATTTGGTTGGTACAACCACTGTCTATCAACCAAGATTCACTTGAATTGTTACTGGAGAAACAAGTAGCAACAAAGAGCTGGTCTTCATCCTCTTGTGCATTTTTTGCATCATCTGCAGCTTGCTGGATATTTTTGCTTTGCAAGTTACAGTTTTATGTCTGATCTGATTGCACTTACTGCACTTTGCATTTGGTCTCTTCCAGCATCTGAACGGTGGGTGACCCATTATTCCGCAATGTGGACAAGGTGGGTAATTTTTCTTTTTACCCTTGCCTTTGTTTCAGTTGTTTGTTGTATTCTTGTTGTGCTTGGCTGGAAGTGCACCTTCAATAGCACGATCTTCTCTCATCAATGTTCGCTGCTCTTGTGCCTGCAAGGCATGTAGCACTTCTGCCAAAGTGATCTTTGACAGATCCTTTGTGTTCTCCAATGAGGTTATGGATGCTTCATACCTCTTAGGCACTGTTATCAGAATTTTTTCAACAATTCTGGAATCAGCAAAGCCACTGCCCAACAGTCTTATTTTGTTGGCAATGCCCAACAATTTGTTTGAGTATTCCTTGATTGTCTCAAACTCTTTCATCTTTTGAACTCAAATTCCCTCATTAAATTAAGCACTTTCATGCTCCGTATTTGTTCATCTCCAGCATATTCCTCCTTTAGATAATCCGATATTGCTTTTGCTGATTTGAAAGCCATGATTCTTGTGAAAATGGTATGAGAAACGCCAGCAAATAAACATGCCTTTGCCTTGTTTTTCTCTCCTAGTGACTTCTGATCTGGACCATGGTAGGATTATCTGACAGCGAATGTACTTCATAATCCTCTTCCACAGCTTCCCAAAGATCAAATGCCTCCTAGTAAGATTCCATTCTCACTGCCCAAAGGTCATATTTTTCCCCATCAAAGACTGGGAGAGCAGCTTGGGAAAAACTTGTTTCAGAATCCATGGCAACTTAAAACACACAGGTCCCTCAAGAAGAGAGCTTTAGTACCAATTATTGTATTTTAGGAAATAAAGGCAGTAGCAAAACAGAGAATAAGATAGTGAAGGAGCAGAGAAAAATAAGATAAGAGAATAAAGAGTAACAGAGAGTATTGCTGCTGAATCATATATATTATTTGGAAGCAACTTAATTTTAAATACATTCAAAAATAACTGACTAAGAGGTCATACCTCATGATTCTAGCAACCACTACTAATAACTTAGCTAAAAAATAGGAAATAGCTAATCCAATAACAGCTAATGACAAATTCTAAGTAAAACAATTTGACTTATTCAAACTGAAGCAACTCTGAAAGCTTCCTAAAAATCTGCAACATCCAAAAGACACGTTCTGAATAGTGTTTAGTATGACTGTTGCCTTGTGACCTGGTGGACATATGTTCTAGTTGCAAAGCTGCCTGTTCTTTTGTGGCAGACTGGTAGTAATGCTGCGTACAATACATCTAACCTCCTGCTGACCTTATGCTTTATCTCATGAAAATAAGCTTTGTACTCTGTTCATATAAAAACTTATGAACCTAACTGAAGATGTTTTGACAAGTAGGTTGTTGAAAGAGTGGCGAGCAGGGAATTGGATTCTGCTGTTGCCATTGTTAGGCCTCCAGGTCATCATGCAGAACAAGCTGAAGCTATGGGATTTTGTCTATTTAACAATGTGGCAGTTGCTGCAAGACATCTCTTAGATGAAAGAGTGAGTAACATCACACCAACCAATTCTGTATCTGCAAAGAACTTTTAGCCTTTGACAGTTGGTTACTTTATTGCTTCCTTTGTTTATCTGGTTTTGCCATCTATATGACAGCCAGAATTAGGTGTGAAGAAAATTCTAATTGTTGATTGGGACGTCCATCATGGAAATGGTACTCAAAAAATGTTCTGGAATGACTCTCGAGTTTTATTCTTCTCCGTTCACAGGTGTGTTATTTTTTTCACATGTTTTATGGTCACCTTTACTGGTTGGTGATCCTGTAATTATTTCTTAGTAATTCTAAATCTGTAAAATTTTGTTGCATATGGTTCTTGTGGTCTTGTTAGTGTTAGGTAAAGTAATGGGGCTTGACTGCTAGATAGTTTCCCGTTCTTTAAAATAGTGATTTAGGGGTCTCTGAAAAGGACTTTCAATTTAAGGACTTCAGATAAAAAATTTATTTTGTGGTTTGTATCACTTCTGTAATTGATCACTTGATCCTCAATCATATCAACTTTTCTATTCATGCAGGCATGAGTTTGGGAATTTTTATCCAGCCAATGATCATGGATTCTATACCATGATTGGAGAAGGAGCAGGTGCTGGATATAATATAAATGTCCCCTGGGAGAATGGGCGATGTGGTGATGCAGATTACTTTGCAGTGTGGGACCACATCTTGCTTCCTGTTGCTAAAGAATTTAATCCAGATATGATTATAGTTTCTGCTGGATTTGATGCAGGTCTGATATTGTAAAATTTGAGATTTGCTATTAGTATTTTGGGAGGGGAGATCACTTGTTCTTTATACTGCTTTTGAGGATTGTTAACAAGAATTTGTTCTTGAAGTCCGGTTTACTTGTTTTGTAAGAAGAGAACGATCCTTGCATTTGGGTCATTTGATATGGGAGTTTATTATTTTTTAAGTGTAATAAATAATAATTGCTTATGTTTTTAAATGTAACAGCTGTTGGTGACCCTCTGGGAGGATGTCGTGTCACACCATTTGGTTATTCTGTTCTGTTGGAGAAGGTTACTTTTAAATATTGAACTTTTCATGATTACTGCCTTCTTATGTTTATTGTAATACCAGTCTAGTATGCTACATTTTTTATAAAAGAATGCTGCTATATTTGAAGATAAGACCAATTATTAGAAAAACTGAATTAAATATGTAGGTTTATAAGTATGTGTATGGATTATTTTCTTGTTCCATCATTATCGCTGTACTATTTTCCTTCAATTATGCTGCCATTTTTTTAATGTTTATATAATATATATTACTTCTCATTAATTTGAAATTTTGAAAAAAAAAACTCTGACAGTTTAATATGCTGATCACCATATCAGTAACTGTTATGTGTGGTTTTTCCTTTCTATATTTCAGTTGATGAAATTTGCTGAAGGTAGGATTATACTGATTTTAGAAGGAGGATACAATCTTGATTCCATCTCAAAATCAATGCTTGCCTGCTTGGAAGTTTTGCTAGAAGACAAGCCTGTTATTGGATCCTCAGAAGGCTATCCATTTGAGTCTACGTGGCGTGTGATTCAAGCAGTAAGAACATGTGATATATATATGTTGTTTACCTCTTAGGGAGATTAAAGAACTTATTTTTCTCTTTCCCAGGCAGTGTGGGAAAGGCTATCCGTTTGTTTCCTACCAAACAGGAGATTGATGCTCCTTAAGATGTACAGGAGATTCTTTTAGTGCTAAAGTGGCATGCGTATTTTGCAGGTTCGGCAGAAGTTAAGTCCCTTTTGGCCTACACTTGCATGTGAATTACCACAAAAGTTAATCTTACAAATGGCACCACCTTCGGTAATGTACCTTTCCGTAATAGTTGTTTTTTCATAGGTAGTTCAGCTAATGTGATACATATTCTTTCATTTGTAGTATTTGCTATAAATCATTTAAAAGTTTTGTGCGAGGTTATATAAGTTGGAAATAAAGATTAAATAATACTGATCAAGTAGTGTTCAAGTAATTTTATTCTGTGTAATTTATAGTTTCATCCTCACCTGGTGGCATAAGGCTTTGTTTTTGTTGTTGTAATTTATAATTTCTTTAGAACTACAACTTGGATGTCAAGGTTGATTGCTGTAAATCATATTTAAGTTCTTTGTACTTAGAAAAATTTTTTGGGCATGCTTCCTAATGGCCTTTCCTGGCGTACCCTATTTGAAGCAAATCATGACCTTTGATTGGTAACCTGTCTTATTTTGGAAGTCTCAAGGCAATTGAGTTAATGTGCAAGACAATTTTGGTTTGATCAAATGATTAACAATCCTTTATTTTCTAATGTATGAATGCCAAATACAGACAATTTTGGTTATGCTACAGTTTTCATTAAAGTGTGGTGATCTGATAATAGGGAGTCATGCTTGTGTGGAATTATTCATAATTCTGGGGAACTAAAGTTCCAAACTCGTTTAGCTTAAATTTTGTATATCTTGTATCCATTGCGTTTTTGTCTTATTATATCTTGTTTCCATCTTCTATGTGGGTTATTATTCAAAGAATTTTGCTGATTTTTTTTTTTTTGCCTTTGCAGCATACTCTTATCTCAAGCTCTGACTCTGAGGCTGAGGATGATAAGGGTGCACCAAGTTCAGAAAATCTTGGCGAACTTCTTGAGGATGTCATAAAACCACTTTCCGAACTGAAAGTTAATGCTGGTAACCTTGATCCCTAGTTATCTTTTATAATTGAAGAAACACCCCTGAAGTGTTAATTTTTTTTTTTTTCACAAAATATAATTTTAACTCCATAAGTTTTGGCCATTGGAGTGTTCCATTAGACTTTCGATTTTTAGGTACTCTGGATTGGGTTTGGGTTCACCAAGTTGGTGCAATACATTGACAAAAGGATTGTACATAGAGACCTTTCTTCACTTATTACTTGACAAGTTATATGCTTGATGCAGAGGAAAAGACATATGTTTCTAGTGCTTGGCGATCTGAATTGTCAAATGTTTATATATGGTATGCCTCATATGGATCAAATATGTGGAAAACAAGATTAAATTGCTACCTAGCAGGTGGACAGGTAATGCAACATTCAAGTCATATTGCTTTTTTGTATTGAAGTAATGGTCTCTTTTTATAGGGATTGAAATTTGGTTTTGAAGAAAATCTCGATTTACGAGGCATCGTCACAAACATGCTATAAATATATAAACTGTTAAACAATAATACAATTATGTAAAGTTAATTTCTACCTTCCTTTCGTTTCTTGCTTCCATTCTTTATTTTTCTGTAGCTTTCTTTCTTCTGTTGTCTGTTATATTTTTATGAAAATTTTGAGAATGACATTCAGGTGGAAGGTATGAAGAAGGAATGCTCTGGTTCAGTGAACAGAACTCTGCCAAAAGAGATTCTGTGGAAAACTTTCCCTTGTCATATATTTTTTGGTCGTAATTCATCGCGCTCATGGGGTGTGGGAGGTGTTGCATTTCTTTATCCTGAGAAAAATTTTCAGCACAATACCTACATGTGCCTGTACAAAATTTCGTAAGCAAATCTCTCTAGTTCTAATCTGCTTCTATTAGTAGGAAGTCTGTCTCTTTCAAAGCTTTCTTGTCAGAGCATGACATTGTTGGATCATTTCTTTTCATTTTTTGGAGGGTGCAGAGGGAGGGGGACTTTCATATGTGTCCAATTGGCCTTGACTTTACATTCTCATCCACATTTTTTACAGGCTAGAGCAGTTCAATGATATTTTGTTTCAGGAAAATGGTTTGAGCCTTGATGCAGGCTCTCCTTTATTTGATATAACTACCCTGAATGCCATCTCTGACATGGAGTTCAACACTCTGGAGGTTGTCAAGGTATATGTATCCCTTGTCTCTACTCATTTTTCGATAGTAATTAGTGCATATATTTTATTTCCTCTTTTACTTTATTCAGTGTGGGCATCAGATATTCCAATAATTACTTTATTTCCTCTCTTTGACTATTTCATAGTAATGTCATGCAGGGTGCTTGGTATGGTAATGTTGTCTACTTAGGAAAGGAGCACGATATTCCAATAATTACCATGACGTGAGTATCAAATTATACTTTGTGTATTTGGGTGGCTTAATTGTTCGTCTGTATGATCATGATATTATGTTACGTTAACCAGGTGTTCGCTTCTTGATATTGACCGTTTCAAATCTGGGAAGCTACCATTACGTGCCCCTAATAAAGCGTATGCCAACACCTTAATAAAAGGGTTGGTAGATGGAGAACAACTTTCAGAGACGGAAGCCATAGCTTACATTGAAGGTGCTGCTAAATCATTTAATTTGCATAGGCGTGCGTGCCATTTACTTTAGGTGTAAAATCTTCTAGAACAACTTGTACGTGCAGAAACAAAAAATCCCCTTGTAAAGATATTGGGTAACTAAACCCCGTGGTATTGCTTCGAGATTCTGCATATTTCTCGTAGTTTTGTGCGTGCCTTGTGCAGCTACTCTACAATGCTGGTGCTGCATGCATATTTCGAACGGTAACATTTGATTGTAACTAGAATATTGAAGGAAATTGAGTAGATAATTTAATTGCTACTTTATCTACCACCAGTCATAGTCTTTTTTTTTTTTGGTTTCTCATTTTTTTTTCATTGGTTAACAAAATGTTGGAAATTGTTTAGTGGGAATCTTCTGGGATTTTATCTTGTACTAAGTTGAGGATGGAATTGATAGTGTAATTGAGAGTTGATCACGAGTTGGTGGTTGCCAAGAAGTCTTGAGCATTGTGGTGGACACGAGAGATTGTTTTGCTGTAGCAACTTTGATTTCTGGTGGCCGTAATAGTCGCCAGGATTACTTGGAAAGACTGATATTTTAGCGAGTGAAATAGTAGAATTAATATGTTTTTAGCATGAATGTATGTCCCAACATAGATTGATAGGCTAGACCCTCAATTGTTTTGTTCGAAGGGTTGTTGGTTAAGTGTTAAGTTATTAGAAATGGATGAGAAATAATTGTTTGATATCCATGCATTTATTAGTTAATGTTTATTTGAAGTTTGGACATTTGCTTAACCTATGCTTTAGTCTAGCATGCAACAATTAGGTTTAGTCTAGAACAATTATCTCTAAGACAGTGTTGGTTGAATCAGCTGGCAATTAGTTATGCAATTTTCATGTAGGAGATTTATTCCAGGAAGTGATTCTGCTCTTCAATTGGGTTCAATAAACTCCAAATTTTGGCAGTCATGTAATTGAACTCTGTTATGCTAAGCTTGGCCATTCATGGGCTTATTTATTATAATGGCTATTCCGTTAATTGTTTACTCAAAATGATAGAAAAAAACAATCATAGAACTAAAAGCCCTAATGGGTTCTTTAGATTTTTGCAACAACTGCTAATGATAACTTTAAATATTCAATTTTTTTTTATAGGAAATTATCCTCTTGTACTTATCTTTGTTAATTGCTAAAAATAACAATAATTCTTAGTATAATATTTTTTTTCTGTCTTAGCCATTTAGCATTAATTTATCTTTGATAGCTAATTTCTCTTTGATTAGGACATTAAGAAAATTTTCCTTTAGGGTCACTCATCTTTCTACTATACTGACAACCTCTACTTCTAGGACAGTCACCAAACAAGAAAAGAGTAGCTTAGAAGCCTTTAGACATGTTACCAATTTTGATTTATTTAAATCGTTTTAAGAATTAGTTTTTTGATACGACTTTCATTTTTTAAGTTGAGAAGAAAGAAAAGAAAAAGGCTCAAAAGTCTCCTGTTTTCAAGTCGCCAAGATCAATGATTATTCTTGAGAAGATTGCTACTTACAATCAAGCTAGTCATGTGACTACTCATGTGAAGGCTCAAGATTTGATCCTAACGATGGAGTTCCCATCAATACTTATGTCCTGGCGTTGCTTAAGTGAGATCAAATAACCTCCAACACTTTTTTCTCTAGTGTCAATGCTTTTCAGTTCTTTTTCAACTAGGTTTTTCAATTTATTTTCTTACAAAACAAGCAAAAACAACAAAGATAAAATGTAAAGAGAAATAACATTAAATTTTTATCCAAAATAATATACTTAATAAAAAAATTACTTAAAATGAATACAAATAAAAGTCGAAAACATAAAAATATCAAATAATTACAATTAAATATTACAAAATTGCAACTATGGGTGACAATTATCACCTAACTTATAGTAGTTTTAGATAGTCATGTCTAATTAAATATCAATATTTATCGTATAATTATTAATGTAGTTAATATTAGCCATCTATGAGTTAACTATTATTAGAAATTTTAATAATCTCATGACAATTATTCACTTATGAAATAAATTAACTATCATTAGACATTTTAATAATCATATGACAATATTAAGCACATATTGATAATAATCACATTAAAAAAATCATATGACACTACTAATACTTGTAAAGCAAAGTTCTATAAGATATTTTAATAATCTCATATTAATCACATATTAATAATCATATATAACTACATTCATTTATTTTAAAAAACATAAGATTAACTACAATTTGTACTCATAATTAATCATACATGCAAAGTGAACTTTAGGTGCAAAATTCTAGTAGGATTTTGATCCGTACTTGTCATACCTATAATTTAACCTAAAAGTCCACTTGAAAATAATTTAGGTATAACTAGATGACTAAATTTTAATTAGTTTTTTTTTGTCCAAAAGTCCATTATAATAATCAGTTAACTAAATTTTATTTCTCTATTTTTTTCGTGAGAGAATAAGGACCTTGTGAGTAATCACAACTACACTCAATTTAAATAAATAATTACTTATTTAAATACATAAAGAAAGTTTAAAAAATATATTTTTTAATTTATATATAAGAACTTTCATATGAGAAAAATAAGAAAAGAAATTCTACCAAAAAATACTTAATCTAATTTGAACAAAAAAAACTTATTTCATTTAATTTTTCAAAATTGAATTTAATTTAAGTATTAGTTAAATTTTCTTTTTTGAATTTGGCATGTAACACCCTCTTTCACTTATCTAATTTAATAAGATTTTAATTTCATCAAATATTTCCATTATAATTAACAAGATAAATTTAAAACATCGAACGCTAGGGAATTACAATTTAACTATCACTACATCATTTCCTTACCATTTAAAAAAAACTTAGTTTAATATATATTGATTATGTCATGAATACAACTATAACAAGTCTCCAACTATCAACAGTATTTAATAGTTTTATATTCATCCAAAAAGTAGGGAAAATACTAGCCAACTAAGTATTATCTAAACTTATAACCTCCTTCGTGATCTCTAATCAGAACATTCAAAGGGATCCTCTTCCTTTGAAGTTTATTTTTCTTCATTTGGACGATTATATAGGGCAGAACTTGTAGAAGGATTTGGATTTGAAGGGGGTTAAGCACATATGAGAGATATGGTGACATCAGGTGGCACCCTAGCATATATGGGTGGCAACATTTGGGTTAGTATGACGAGTATGCATATATGAGAAAATTGTCCATTATGTATGACATTGGTGGACATAATAGTGAATCTCACATACCCAGTGAAGGTGTCGTCTTCAAACAGTGGGTCGTGGGCTCATCTCCCACCCAAGGGCATGATCATCAAGTGAAACAAAGGGTATAATTCTTCTGCTATCATTATCTAAAAGGTGGAGGTTGTAGGAGTAAGTAATCTATCCTTAAGCACGCACACACGCACATATCATTTCTAGCCATTACATACTCTCATCTCACTGTATCATGTTTAATTAGGATTTCTAAATGTTTTAGGGCCCTTCGCTGCCTCCAAATTCTCCTCACTCCGAGAGGGCTTACACGAGCATGTTAATTAAGTCCAAGTCTGCATTTTGGATCGACGATCAAGAGTACATATCCTGTCTAGTACTCGTTCCAAGATACTCTCAACTAATCTTGGTAATGCTCCACTTTGTCAAGGACGCCAAGCCAATTTTGTGACACTCTCTTTTCTCCGAGCAGTTCATAATTTGACACATTATCTACCCCCAATGACTCACCAAAGCCTGCGTACATTCCTTAAGTACCTTCTATAGTCAACCCATGCAATCTCCATTCTTAATTCTCACTCATTATGTTTTTTATCCATCCTACTCTCTTCACTTCCATTCATCAATTCCTTTTTGGTACTAGTTTTAAGCTCAAAGGTAACATTTTTGTTATGACTTCTTTCATATCAATTAATTGATCATCACTCAAGTTTCATTCAACCTCTGTTTGAGCAAATTTTTCAAACTATCACAATTCCATATCTCATCTTCTAGGTTTATCTAGTTATTGTCTACTTTAGACAGTTGCATAAGTCATAAGGATTCTTCTGTTATCAATAGAGACAATAAATACACACAAACATCATCATACAGTGTAGAAATATTAATATCACTAATTAAATAAAATTTTTAAATAATATAACAATATTTATAATTAGAATAACAAGAAGGATAAAATAGTCATTTCTTGAAATTTTTATGTTTATTCCTTTCATTTCCTCTTTTTGTTTTCTCTCTTTACTTTCTCTCTCCTATTTCTTTATCCTCCTTTCTTTCTTTCTCTCCTTTTTTTCTTCACCCCCTTTTTCTACTATTCTCACCTCCTTCGTCATCTTCTTTCCTCAATCCCTTTTTCTACTATTCTCACCCCCTTCATCATCTTCTTTCCTCACTCTCTTTTCTACTATTCTCACCCTCTTCGTCACCTTCTTTCCTATCCCTTCTTTTTTTATATTCTCACCCATTTCGTCATCTTCATCACCCTCTGTTTTTACTTCAATTTTTCATTAATCTCCACTATTTTAGATTTATTATTAATTTATTACCTTCTAAATTTTTAATTCAAAATGAAGCCTAACTATCATTTAAGTCAAGAATTCCTATGTTCTGTAATGGCAAACGTCAATGGCGACCAAGGGAAAAATTCAAATTTGATTTTGCTTAATTCCTCACCAATTCAACTAGTTTATAGTTCTAATATATAATGAATATAATAAAAAACGAATTCACGAAAGTCAAAATGAAAAATAAACGACTCCTCGAATTTTCAACGAGAATTTGAGCTATTTCGACAAAGCTCCGACGACTAAGCTAACACGCGATTCTCTCCTCTTTTTTCTGAATTACTGGTATCCAAAGGAAGCTTGGAACACAACAAAACTTTCTAGGAATACAAATAGAGGAATGGGATTCGATTTCGTCGAGAAATTTTGAATTCTTTTTTTTCGTTTTTGTTCATCTTCCTCCCATGGTCATCTAATTTACACAATGCCTCAACCCTTTCTTTTTAGCTTATTTTATTCGTTGATGACGGGCGAAGGAGTCTGCAGCAGGCCTAGGGCTCAAAAGCCATGGCTCAGGTGTACGGGCAGAGCTGCTTCCATCCTCCACTTTTATTTTTCCAATTTATTCACTTGTTATAACTTGTATATTTTTTTTTGGGCTTATATTCTCATCCAGGATGCCTAGCCCAACTGGCATGTTCATCCCCTCTTTTCTCCCTAGTCTTGCGTTCAAACCTAGCCAAGATTTTTCTAATTTTCTTTCTTTTTTCTATTTTCTTTTATATTTTTAAATTTATTATTTTAATTTCTAAAATCTCTATAAATCTTTTTATATTTTTATCTTCTTGTTCTTATATTTTCTCCTACT
>JAMLFT010005787.1:0-17036 GCA_026544285.1 Pachyrhizus erosus
TTTTAAATGGAATTATTTTTTAAAAAATGAAAAATAATTTAACTTAAAATAAAAATAATCATAATGAATATTAAATATAAAATTTAGTATATAATATTTATTTATTTATGAAAATAAATTTAAATAATTAAATAAAAAATATGTAATTATATATTTATGTTTATAAAATTTTATTACATTTGTATATCACTTATTTATTCATATTTTTAATATTTAAGTTTATATTATAACTATTATATATTTTTTATTAATATAATAATAATTTTATATATTTTTAATTCATTCAAAATTTACTCTAAACATCATCTAAAATTTATACTTGCAATACACGGGTATACGCAAATATTAAAACGACTCATTTATAGCTATGAAAATGACTTTTCCTAGAGTTAAATTAAATTTATAAGGAAATGCCACGGCAGCTTGCTTCCTTGTCAACAACTCATTTACACCAACAAACTAAAAACAATTGCCGCAACAAAATCGCGTGCTTGGTTTTGTCATGTCATCTAACGTTTGAATATGTGTTCATGCAAGTTTTACTAAAAAAAAATCACAATAGTTTTTATATCATTTTTTAAATTACTATTTTTTTTTTATTATATAACAATCTTAACCATATATACATTGTCTATTTTAATTGCGATGATTGCTATGTTGGTCGGAATTCAAATAGAGAACAATGAAGCGTTTTTTTACAAGGAAATAAATAACTCAAACAATTTAGTTGACTCATAAAAACAATATTTCATTCATTTTAAATTGTATATTATTAATCAAGTTCAAATGGATTACGTGACCTTATTTATAGCATGTAATTTGCTGCCCTATACTCTAAATATTAAAATATGTAAATGGTTTTATAAAGCTATAGCATATAAAATGAAAATTATGTATGTATAAAATTAAGGTGGTGGATAAATAAATTTGAGATTATTTATATATATATATAAAGTAAAATACACTTCAATATTAGTATTAAGATAGTATTTAACGTCATTAACGTAGTATTTACATAAAATTATAATTGAACATTTTTAAAATAGATTTTAATATTATATTTATAAATTTATTTTTTTAAAATAGCAAAAAAAAAAAAACTTTCCCACACATAAAATTTAATATGTGCAGACCTAAGGTTAAACAAGTGAAGCCACACACATGTGCAAACTGGCCTTTTACCGGAAACTAATTTGTCTCAGAGGATGAACCAAACCATTTATTTAACTGGAATGAATAACGGAGAAGTTTATTGAAGCAGCCGCGAACATTGGCGTTAGTTAAGGTAGGTACAAACTATCCCCAGCCAGCCAGCCAGCCAGCGTGGCCTACTGTGACTGTGGAAGATATAACTAATTGCCTTATATATGCTTCTTAAGCCCAACTACCGGCTTTTCCAGGCCTTAAGCCCAACTACTTCTCAACTGCCCCAAAATCCCACGTCGCAAATTTTAGGAAGCCCAACACCACCACACCAAATTAATATATTTTTATTTAATTTCTATTTACTTAAATATTTACTAATTATATATTTAAAATAACAATAATCATTTAAAAATTTCCACGTTGCAAACCCAATTAAGGCCCGCAATTCTTCTCTAATTTCAATTTTCTATCACTTCAAAACACCGTACTTTGATGAGTTAGTTGGCTTGGAGGCAAAAGTTTACCCTTTCGGTGGTCGATGCTTGGGTTCATCTTTACAAATTCTTCTCCTTTTCCTTGATCAATACCACTTTGAGCTAAAGTGAAAAGTGGGGATTTAATTTCTTATATGATTGATTAAAGGGTTTGTTGCCCCCCAATCTCACTAGTTTGTGTTACGTTTTATTTTTTGTTGTTGTATTAAGTTAAATTTTTGTGATGTCATTTCCGTGATTAATCTTGGTTGTTGTTGTTTAAATCATATTTGTGTTGCTTGATCTGGGATTATAATGGATGGAATCCATTTTTAATTGATGATTGAATAATGTGATTTTGGATAAAACAAAAGTAAATTAAAACTTGTTAGTTGAGTGGAGTAGTATGTCACTCGCTCTGTTACTTTATAAAGGAAAATGAAGAAAAAATTTTCCTAAATATTTTTAACTATTATTGTTTTTATTTATTTTTTAAATGTGTTAAAATAATAATAATAATAATAATAATAATAATAAGGCTCTTGGTCTCTTAATAGAATTTTTTATAAACAGTTTTTACAAATTTTTAAATTATTAGATGAAATAAAATATATGATAAATTTTTGTTTAGAACTTTTTTCTTAAAACTGGGCTTTCGGTCCTTGCATTTGAACGTAGTAACTCTTTTTTTTTTTTTTTTAAATTTATGGAAGCTATTTGAAATAAAAATATGTAAGAAATTTTTTAATACAATTTTATCCATACATATGTGCGGCTGATTAAAAAAATTAATACAGTGATTATAAAGTGATTAAATTAAATAAATAGCAGAATCAAAAGTTATATATTTAAGTATAATCTATAAATAAATGAATATATTTGTCAACTTATTAAAATACAACTAATTTAGTATTATAATAAAAAGAATTTTATATGTGTATAAATATGTAAATACGATTTATCAAATAAAAATAGAGAAAAGAAAAATATTACTTTTATAAACTTATTTTGTGGTCACTTTTTGACTTTCATCAATTTTGAATATTAAAACTTCCACAGAGTTTTATCTACGGTAGGTATTAAAAGTTCAAGTTTTTAAAGGTTAGATTTTTATTTCTTTTAATGATATCTTCACACGATGGCAAAACTTGATAGATTGGGTGTTATACAAAATTTAGAATTTGATTTTATGGTTCTCAGCCAAATTTTAGACAAATGGGTAAATATTTTCCTTCTTCTTATTCTTAACTTTAAAATTTATCTTATAATAGAAAATAAATATTTTTAAAAAATAATATGAAATTTTAATTTTTAAAAGAAATAGTGTATATTGACTAAATAAATTTAAATATATTTATATATGTATGGGTGTTTCAAATTTTTTAGAAAAACAAAAAATATAATTTAATTATTAACATGAAATTAAAAGGTTATAAATAATTTTTTTTATAGAAATCAAAATGAATGAAAAGAAAGATAGATATATAAACATTAAATAATAATTATATGAATATTAATAACTGTAGTTCCTTCTTATTTTGAATTAATTTGTATTTTAATACTTATTTTAGTAACTTGGTCAATTGGCATTGAATATGCATTAAATGCTAGGTTGAGATTTATGTTTGTGAATATAAGATATATAACAATATAGTTGAATATGCATTGATGATTAATATTAAATTGTAGCAGAAAATTTATCAAATTTTTTTAAAAGTAAAATTTTAATTTAGTATCTTAAGTCATAATACGAGTAAGTTGATGGAAGACATATTGTGAAGATATGTGTTTTATGATGTTATAAGTTAAGGACTATGATGTGAGAGTACATGTGCTTGTGGAATAAAAAGTTATAATCTAGTATGTTACATGATGTAAACAAAATTTTTTAGTATGATCTCGAGGATACTAGTATCGAGTTGTGAGAATCTTATGGTCAAGATATAAGCCTAGATGTCAAATGACTATGTAATTAACTTGATAACACAAATAATTGCTTAACATCACCAAAATTAGTATAGTGTATACCCTTGTGCAAAATTGTGCTTGTTTTTTGAGAATATGATGATGATGATGTTAATATTAAGATAAAGGGACGTAAGCTCCTTAATTGACGATAGTCATCACTAAAGCATGGATTCATACAAGGTGTGAAAAGTCTAGGTAGTTTCATGATAACTTAGATTAGACTTAGGTTACCTATTGCATTTGTGTGTTGATAACTTGTCTATTATTTTAGATTTAGGTTATCCCTACAAACCTTTTGTGAAAATAATTTGAGGTTATAAGTATTCTCGTTTCTTTATGTGTTTGTTTTCCTTCTATTTTTCTTTCATGTATATGTACACGTTGTGCAATATTGTTTGACAATAGATGGAGAAAACAAAAACTAATAACAAAAATGCTAATGGTCATAACAATGCATTAAATGTGACATCATAAAGGAACTATCGTTGTTTTAAAATAAGAATGAGATCGTAGACCTTTAACTTAGATTTTTTTTTATCAAAAATAATTAATTATGTTTTTGTTTATGTATTTATTATTTGACGACATTTAAAGTATTCCTATTAATAATAGTAATATATATTGATCTAATTAATATATATATATATATAATGTTGCATATTCACTATTAATTATTATTTATTTATTTTATTAACATGTTAATAATTAAAATAATTTTAACACATCAAAATAATTTTAATTAAAAATTTAAAATAAAAAAATCAACTTTATATTTTTCATAATAAAATAAAAATAGATTAAAAAATATTTAAATAAATGAATATATAATCAGTTAATTAAGGTGGATGTTACACCGCCCTCTTGCTGCCCATCTTTTTTCAATTTCCAATTTGGAATTGATTTTCTCCATTTTGGGTTTTAGGTTTATTGTGATTTTTTGTTTGCAGAGAGCCAGAGCATGCTTCCATTGGCTAAGAAACTCCCAAGTGAATAATATCACCCAAATGCATTTGATTAAGGTATGTTTAGATAAATATATTTGAAAATACTTTTTAAAAAAATTAAAATAAACTTCTGTATATAAAATAATTTATAAAAATTCTCTTATATTTAAAAGAATTATATAAAAAAATTTCTATAAGTTATCTTAAATATAAATTAATTTTAGTTTATAAAAAAATTAATTTTTCTAGAAATATATCTAATTAAGCGTATTCAAATAAGCCTAACTCTATTTTTTCTCGTTCTGTTGTCATTAGTTCATTGCTATTTGTGTTTGATGAAAGCAAGATGGTTTTCCAAGGCTATAAAATCGTTTGCGATATCTGAATTGAAGGCGAGAAAACTCAAGTATCCTATTGCTGGCCCCGAGACCCTTCATCGAGGGTGACCAACTCGTTTACTCTTGTTGCAGTTTTTCAAAGCTTTGTATTATGCTAATAAGACATTATTTTGTAATGAATTCTGTATGAGAATTGCTATGGAAATAGCATAACATGTATGGAGTTTACATATTTAGATGTAATCCTTCCAAATTAAACAAATGTGGTTAAAGTTGAAGATGACAGGTACTGTATTATCTAAAACCTTGGCTCATATTGCCTATACATCTAGTTACTTATAACATGTGGTTTACAATAATTTGTGTTCTTTGGGTGTGCTAATGACGTCTTTTCATCTGGTCTTGAAGTTTTTTTTTTTTTTTTTTTAGCAAAAATGATTGTCAAATCGACATTGTGGTCGATGATGGTTTTGTTAGTTCACGACTTTCATTAAAATTTTAACAATAAAAAAACTCAATTCCGTTTTTGGAAATCGTGTTATATAATAATAAGAGGAATGCTATATAGTGCGAAATATTTCTGTACCAATAAGATGAAATGCAGCTGGAGGAGATTTTATTGGTTTTTAAATAAAAAAATATATTAAAAATAATAATTATGAAATGACACGAATCAGCCACGTCTCCTTTTTGGTACAAAGTTTCGTGCATAATACTTCAGCAACATTGAGCATTTATGTAATAAAAATTAAACTAGGAATTTCAAGATAAAGCTTCAAGACAATTAGAGTTCTAAATCAATGGAAGGATCTATTTAGAGTTGTTTGATAGAATTTGAAATGTTTTTATTGCGTAGATTTGAAGGCACCTTGCTTCTATAGCCAACTCTATAGCCAAACAGAAAAGCCATTTGTCATTTTTGAAGGCATTTTTGGGGCATTATGCTTCCTGTTACTGATTCGATGGTTTTGGTTTTTTAGAATGTTCTCTTGTGATGATCCCTTGTAAAATCCCCTTGTTTAATTATTACTTAAAGAAGATTTATTGGTAGGAATGTTGCAATTGATTTTGTTTTGTGGGACAGTTGTTCTTAATATATATAAAAGCCATTTTTAGGTAGCCATTGTTAATTCACACGTTTTCCTATAAGTTCCTCGCAGCATATTGCTCATTCACTTTGTGTATCATCATTACTTTTGTTTTGCAAATGGTGATTCTTATCAAATGTTCTATGCTCCAAAAAAAGAAATTAATCATTTTTATAAATCCACACATGACTTGCAAGTGATAGCAGGAAAATTATCATTGCACACATACTTCTTGGCATTTGGCTTGAAATGGATTCTCCTAGTCACAAGATTCTGTCCATTCTTGGCTTTAACAACGAAAAAGCTAATGAGCTCGAGTCCTCCATTTCTAAATGTGGATATACGGATGATTGATATTTGCTTTAATCTGTATGAACAAGTTTTACTTTAATTGCATATCGGTCATTGATGTCATTGCCTGTCCAAAAGATAAAATCAATAGGCTATTTTCTTCTGCCTATTGATTTGGAATGCATAAATTTTCTTTTCAAATGTGAATTGCCCCTCCCTCTTTCTCAAGCCAAAGAAAGAAAAATAAATAAACAGGTATAAGCAAAGCAATAGAAAGTGATATAAAATGATAGATAAACGATATGGGTTTATTTTGAGTGATTTTTAGGAAAAAAAATTTAGCACATGCCTAGTAATATATTGTTTTTGATTAAACTTTTTTATTATTATTAAATAATTTTTTTAATTAATTTTTTGTACAAATTATGTGACACAAACTGTCAATTGAATTTTTTTATAAACTATTTATCACATGATCCTTTAATGAAACAACATTAACGATAAATAATAAAATTGATTATAAATGTAAGATATAATATGTTTTAAAAAATTCAAATTATTGTTATGCATTTTGTGGGACCAATTTTTGTAAACCGTTAAGCATGTAATTAATACAATAGATAATTATAATTTATATTATATAATAAAAATATATAATCCATTGATTAGTATTCAATTATAATTTCTCAAGGTATTCTTATATTATATAATAATAACATATAACAGAAAAATAGGAAATACATATTAAAATTAGATTTCATATTAGAATGAATATTAATAGAATAAATTACATTACATATTTACACATTAGATATCCAAAACGATTACAAGATTAAATGCGTATTTATATTCTAGTAATAGATTACATGGTTGTGAATTGTAGTCACAAACTGATAGAAGATAAATAAAAACGTTAAATTTTTTTTAAAAAAAAGTTTGATGGAATTGGAACATTTAAAACTTAAAAGCGCAAAGAAAGAAGAGGTTGTATACACTTATACTTTGTAGCAAGAACAGAGACGTAAAATCCTGTGTAGAGACACGAGAAACTCCGATGATGCCTCGGCAGCAGCATACCCAGTGATCGCCGCACGACGTCTTTTCCTCTCTGAAGTTGATGGTTGAAGAAGGAGCACGTTAAGGTGGTTAAGTTATCCAACAAAATCTGGAAATAGTGATGGATAAAATAACTAATAATCCAAAATTCTAAAATAATGAAACGTATCAGGTGATTTATTTTAAGATTTTAGAATGACATGCGTAGTTAGGGATACACACTGATAGGATATGTGTTTGTTTGTACTAAAAAGTTGGTTTTAGTTAGATGGAGATGATCGTAATTTATAATATTGTTTTTACACTGGATGTTTTTCATGGACGTCAATTGTGTTCTTCAGCGTCGTATTTGGGTTTGGGAAGTTCCTTAACTGGTTAGTGTTTGCGCCTTGGAAGCTTCTTGCACCCAGTTTAACCGCGCAATAAATACCAACAAGAGCGTCAAACATGTAACTATGCCAGTAAGAAGTCCAATGAAGAGTCCAACAAGCCCAAGACGAAGCTTGAAGGCAAAAACAACACCAAGTGGGATGGCCAGGAAATAAAATCCAGCTACATTAGCGTACATACCCAACCATGGTCGTGCCGTCCCTCTAACTATGCCTCCACAAACTGCCAACGGAAAATTAAACACTTCTACCAAAGCCATCAGTAGCATTGTCTTCTTTACTCCCTTAATAATTCCCTTATCATGGCTAAACAGTGGCCCCCAAATTCCTCTGGCTGCCACCATCACCAAGCTACCTATGCAACCAGTGATGAAGCCCAGTGCCAGAGACACACGCGCCGATCGGTAGGCAAGGTCAGCTTGGTTGGCACCAAGCTCATTCGAGACACGTGTAGCAACGCAAGTGGCTAGTGATAGCATCACCGAGAAAAGCAAATAGTCGAAGTTTAGCACAATGGCCAAAACCCCCACTGCCTGCTTAGCATCAGTGAGGTGGCCAGTAAGCAAAACTAGAATCTCATAGCACCACCACTCAAGGCATGTGTTGAGGCAGCATGATCCACAAAGCTTGAGCAGCCTTATCCAATCTTCAATGCTCTGATCCCACCACCCCCCTTCCTTCCACATGCTTTCCTTTTTGTTCTCAAGAATAATAACATAAATAGCCAGCAGAACCACAACAATAAGATCGGTTATCCAAACTGCCATGGAAATTCCTCTGAGACCCATGGTCTTTGAGAGCACTATGTTAACGGGTATATGGAAAGCCAGTGCCACAACCGAACTAAACAATGTGGGAAGAGTTATGCTTTGAGAGCTCAAGTAGGCTTTTAAGGGACACAAGAGTGATGCCACAAACAAGTCAGGTATGAGGCAGGAAAGATAGGTCCTGCCCACAGTGGAGATGTCTTGTTGTTGGCCAAAATAAATCAAAATTTTGTCGACATTAAGCCACAAGAAAGTGATGGGAAGGGATACCAATAGCAATAGTGAGATTGTCATGAGAAGGGTCTTGTGAAGGAGCCTGAAGTTTTTGGCACCATGAGCCTGTCCACATATGGGCTCCATGGCACCGCATAGACCATTGAGGACAGAGAAACCAGTCACATTGGCAAAAGTGAAGCCCAGAGCTCCGCCTGCTAAACTCAGCTCCCCAAGGCGGCCTAGAAATGCTGTTGTGATGGCTGTCTTGGCAAACCAAGCCAAATTCATGGCCACCATTGGAAGGGCTATTCCTCGCTGAACTCTTAGCTCTGAGACCACCATCTTCACCAGATTGCCAGGCCATTTTTCGGTTTCTAGTGGCAGAGGACCTGAAGGAGCTTGCTTCGTTTTATCATTCAAGCTTAGCTTCTTGTCTCCTACTACTATTTTACATGTTGCTGACATTCTTTCTTTCCCTCTGTGCCTTGGGATTCGTTGAGGGCACCAGTTTCTTAATGGTGAGGGGATTCTAGTTTTTTAAGGTGGAATGGATTGGTGGTAGAAGGCTTTTTTGGGAGCCAATAGAATAAGCCCTTGGTGGAAGATTTATAATGCGTGATGACCCATTACAATTTAAGATATTTTTTATACTGATTAAAACATAAATATTTCAATAATATAATATTTATTATAAGATAATTTTATTAAAATATTTTTATTTATTTATTTTTATTAATTTTGATAAATATATTATTATAAGACAACAATATTTATTAAAAATAAATTTAAAACAAATTTTTTATTAAAAATTTAAAATATTAGTTATTTTAAAATATTTTTTATAAATTTTAAAATAATAGTATTTTTTTTATAAATTTTAAAACGTAATATTTTAGAACTAAGAGTGTACGAAGCACTTCGATTACTAGAAGAACCAAGACCGGTTAGTGTAGTATCTTCTGTCATGCTTTTATTTCATAATTTGTGTAATAAAAATTAACATTAAATATTAATAAGGTAATATGATAAAGAGATAAGTTATAATTTTGATAAAACAGCGCCAAAAGCAATAATCTTATTGTAATTAATTTTTTCTTTTAAATTTAAGCACTTCCATTGTTATTTGTTAAAAATCATTTTATATTAAATTTGTGTTTGACTTCGAGACATCAAATGTGAATTATACATGACATGAGAAAATAACGAATTAAAATTTATCATCCACATACATAAGTTTTTGAAAAGGTAAAATTTTAAAGAGAAAAAGAAACTATACAATAATAATATAGTTATTTAATTATAAATTATTATATATAATAAATTTATTAAATTTTATAAAATTGTCTTAAATATCATATCAATAATGATTTGTGATTAAATAAAAGTATAGAATTATTTTATAATATTAGTATATTATTTTTAAACTCAATTTTAAAACTGATTTAACATGTAAAAGATATTTTTTTTCTTCCAAAAACCAAGCAGATAAATTTTAAAGTAAAAAATGAAAAATATAATTATATTTTTAAGTCTTTGAAATTTATAATAAGTTTAGTTTTGTTCTTTTAAATTTTAAAAAATTTATTTTAATTCTTTATATTTAAAAATATAATTTTATTCTCTAAATATTAAATCAAAAGAATTAAAAAAAATTATTTTAATCTCTCGAATTAAATATTTAAAAATTAAAATTATATATTTTTAAATTTAAGAAATTAAAATAATTTTTTATAAAATTTAAAAAATTAAAATCAGATTTATCATGAATTTGACAGACTAAAAGCAGTGAAATGAAAATTCCTTCACCGTCTTATGCCACTCGATTTTGAAGATAAGAGAACTTTCTTTTTGTACTGTAAACAACTATTTTTTTCAACGAAAAAAGAAAAGGTATTCTTCCTTTAACCAAACTGGTGGTAATATTCTCGCGTTCATCTTCCCACGCGCACATTAAAAAAGTAGTTACGTTATTTATATATTATATTTTTATAACATTTTTTTTATAATTTTTAATTTCAATATTTTATCTAACGCATTTTCTCTTTTCTTTTCCTATCTCGATCTTTGTTATATAAAACTTGTATAAACACAATGTACACATACAATTTCTCTTAAAATAATTCTATGATTTAACGTTATTAAAATTGAAAATACTTCTTCTGTTATTATAAAAATGTTATATTGAAAATTGTTTTCTATTTATAAAGTAGTGAGAATTTCTTATATTGCACGGGTAAAATAGATTTAAATAAAATTTGAAAATTTAAAACTATAAAAAATACTTAATGAATGATAAATTCAGGTGGAATTTTTAGAAATAAAAATTTAAATAAAATTATGTATAATTAATTCAAAAGAACTTAAATTTAAAATTTTTAAAAATTAGACATTTAAGATAAATTATGTTATTATATAAATTATATTAATAAAAAAATACTTTCATTTGATGTATAAAAATAAATTGAATTTTGTAAAAAAATTAGTAACCAAGTTATATGTGCAAAATATCTATATATTAACTTAGCTAATAACTAAATTTTAGTGGAGAACCTTTTAACTTTTAGAGATTGTTTGTTTTATCATAAAATTTTGTATGATCAAGAATCATACTTTAAGAATATTATATTTAGAAATGTTATTTTACGGATATGTTTATTTAGTATTTAATAATTTTTAAAAAATTAAAATTTATTTAATTAAAAAAATAATGAAAATAAGTAATTATTGTAGATAATAAATTTTATATTTCTATGAAAATATTATATACTCACTTTCTTTTCATAAGAATAAAAAATACTTAAAATGTGAAGATTTAATTATTTTAAAAATAAAATATATTATCATAACCTCTCATGTAAGAATATTCATTCTCATCTTCATATTGTTAGAAATAAAAGAAGATGATGTGAAATAAATATATTTTTAAAATATGATTGACTTAACTTATTTTTAATTTAACTTTTTTTAAAAAATAAAATTTGGGGTCTTAAAAAAAATTAAAAACTAAAATGAGAAGCTTATTTTTTTAACTTAAACTTAAAAAAATAACTTATAATTTTAAATTTTTTTAACCAAACACACTCTTAATATAGGACATCCACTTCTAACTATTATTTTTATAAATTTTTTTATATAATTTAATATTTTTAGTAAAGTATTAATTATTTTTAAAATTTAGTTTAAATATAATGTGAGTATAATTTTTTTTACACAAATGTCTAATAAAATTTAATTATTTTATCACATAATCATGTTCATTAATATAATATTAAAATATGATGAACTCCTATTGAATACATATGTAAAAATATTTTACAATAGTATTACATATAAATTAAAATTCTACTTTTTATTTGTACTTCTTGTAAAATATTTATTTTTAAAAATAAATTAAATTTTTTAATATTATAATAGTTAATAAAATTTATCTTTTAAAATATATATATTCATCTCTATTTCCATTTCTATTAAGCGAATATTTACCTTTATTTATAAAGATATTTTTTTGCAGGTAATCATAGATATGCCTAAAATTGTCATCCCTACTCATAATCACTGGGAGAGTGGGAGTAACCTTAATGTGTAGATCAATTTAAAAAAATAACCTTAAACTACTTGGCCTCTTCATTTAAAACAAGGTCGTAACCCCTTAAAGTCCCCTTCTCTGTTGTCCCCATTCTTTGAGCCCCTTCTTCATATTCTCTTGTAACCCTATAAAACTCTCGTTCTTTGTTTTGTGCAACAAGAGGAGAATGATAGAGAGAGAAAGAATGAAACGTATTAAATTTAAATTCTCAAAAACAATGTAGATACGGAGAAAACCAAATGAAGTTGCGAAGGGAGAATGGAGTTGTTTGATGGTGGTACGGATGGAGAAAGAAAGAGAAAATAAGAAGAGAAAGATGGTAAAAAAAATTTATGAGGAAGCTTCCAAAAAAACCTTAGATTTCAGCAAACTAACAATGTAATAAGATCTAATCATCTTATACCGTTATGATAAAATAAAAAAATAAAAAATCTTGAAATACAAAGTTAAAGAACCAAATTCAACAATAAAAACAAAAAACAATTAGAGAATTAAATCGAAATTTAAATTAAAAGTTAAAGAATTGAAATAATATTTAAAAAAAAACTTTTATATATTAGAGTTTAATAATCCTACACTAATAATATAACATAAATTTATAGTATTATCTAGTGATACATTATCGTTAATATAATTTTTAAAAAAATTAACAATCTTAGCGTATATGATTTTAAGTAGTATGTCAATGTTTATTTCTCAAGGCTGCATGCGAACATGTGACAAATGCAATCTTAGTTTGATCGATCTCATTGGAGGTATATAGGCGATTATAAACTTTGAAACTTTAAGGAATTAATGAAGAATCAAAACCGGTTTCAGGCTGATTAATTCCGTCGGTGGATACCCAGTTAGGCCGAAAGCAATATTCATGTGCCAACTTAATGATGTATATATATGGTTCCATTTGGCTATTTCAAAGCATGCATGGATGAGAATCAATGAAAGACTACAAGCTCCTAGCTTTTTCCCAGCTACTCGGACACCTAATTTAATATAAAAGGACTGTAGGTACTATGAGGATATAAATGCAATGTTTAAGGCCAAGGAATCTAAGGGAATTTAACCATGGAGTGCGACTTTAACAGATACTTGTACATATAATCGGACTGGAGAATTTGTCATATACCCGCGAGCATCAGGGGAAAAGAGAACCGAAAGGTAGAAGTAGATACTTCTGGGCTTAACCCTTTTTTGTTTTAGTTATTTTTCCCCATGTTCCCTTTCCCACTAATGATAGACACTCACGATTCTGTAAAGTGGTTATTGGTTAGTGGCCAGTGGGGTGAAGGGTTGGTCCAGAAGCAGAACAAAAGCTTATCAAACCTCATCATCTATCTAACTTGTCCCTTCCATCACCACTAATTATTTTTGTCTCATAAAGTTTTTAATCATAATTCTACAACACAACTTGAAGCATATATAATTATATATATATATGACACTGAAAACTTCATCCACTTTAATGTCATGCAAGCCGGAAACCTTACCTTGCACGGGTATGAAATCCAGTAACTGATACGATATAATACCATACATAAATACAACAATTTTAAAAAATAAAATAAAGACAATATATATTAAGTTAAAGGTAATTATATTTATATATTTCTTATATTTTTTTTCAGAATATATAGTTTATATATATTATTTGCCCTCATTATCATGTTATTACTGGTTTCTATTTTATTTAATTTTATTTGCAAAATTTATTGAAAAAGCACTCTCTAGCCAAATTTAAATAAAACTGTTATAATTTATGATGATAAATCTATCTTAATCCAAAGAAACATGTATATAAGTAGTTAGAATATACTACTAAAACATCCAAGGTCTGATGTAGAGACAGACAGTCACAGATGATACAAATACATCACTAATTTTAAAATATTTGTGCATCAGAGCTGAAAGTAGATATATGGTTGAATATAGGTGTAGAGAGGTTACAAAGGAATTATATGCGAGACATTGATAAAATATTAATAATTATGAATTAAATTAGTAACAAAAATAATGTTTAAAAAGAAATTTCCAATTGGTATGATGATAAGATAATTAAGTGACATTGACAAAAGGGAAAAATAACATGCCAAATATAAAACGCATGTATAGAAAGTTTAAATTATTGAGAGGAAAAGAGAAGAGCAGTTGTCTTGGAGTACCTTTCATTAATATAAAACTGTTGGAGTGGAAATTGAGGTGTACCTCTTTACTTTGTAAAGATGTGGTAAAGGGGCAGTGGCTATTGTATGAGACACAATCTTTTAATGCTGATGGTGCTGGCTAAAATGAAAAGATGGAAAGGTCATGTAAGCCTGTGCTGCTGCATTCATCATAGTATTCTTCAGAAAAGGGACATGGTATGCAAAGCAAGGCGATTCCCACTATTATTTTGCTTCAATCATTAAGATATTGCTAAGATCCTAAAAGATCTTTTCTCATACAGGATTCTTAATCTGTTAATCATAGCACGATAGCCATCTATTCTTGTCAAAAGATTTCTGCTTTCTTACCATTTGCATCAGTACATGGGGTCCTTGTACTGTTGTACATGTAACAAGTAAGTAGTTTCAATGGGGCAAGAAATCTAGCTAGGACTCAAATTACAATAAAAACACACTTACGCCAACAAGGGGAAGAAAAGCACAATTCTGAATATCTACATGGGAGTGTATTCGTCATAATGACTTCACGGTTCAAAAAATTGTAAGATGATCAGCGCCAAATACAAACGATAAAGGCGAAAATGTTGCCAGGAATTAACAATAGTTAGTAGTTTACCAAAGTCAATTGTGGGATGAAGCTTATCCAATAAAATACTTGATTATTCAAACTAGTAAGAATGATAATCGAGACATTAGTTTTTTAATCCAGTCACTAGTCAGTCTCAAACTAGTGCCACTCGTTTTATTTTTTTCTCTGGGTTCCAAAGCCACTTGTTTGAAATTGCTTTTCAAACTGTCTATAGCATGTTTGGATACAGAATGAGAAGCCAGGAAAATTACACCCAAATGCCTAAAAAATCACGCCCAAAATATGAAACCAAACACGCTATAAGATAACATGTGTCTAATTCACAACTAATCCAGGCAAATCTCATACCCTGACAATTTTCAGCCTACAAACGGATTCTACTCTCTTAAAACACATTTTATTGCGAAAATTAGTATTTTAAATTATATTGGTATAGAATTTTATTTTATTTTTTTAAATTAAAAGGTTTCTGTTAGTCTTAATTTTACAAAATGACATTTATTTTAGTTATTTTTTTATACAAAACAATAGTAAAAAATAAAGTAAAAAAGCAAAATAAATTATTTATTGTGAAGTTAAGACTAATTGGAAATTTTTAAAATTTAAAGGAGTAAAATGTTTCGCTCGCAAAATCTTATTAATTAACGAGTTCATACTAGAGATGATATTTTACTACGTTTGAATAAAATAATACAGTACCCATTCGTATACTTGTATTTTTTTTTAAAATAAATACTTGTCCTCTAATACTTGCATGGGCAACAATTTTAATACCTATCCTCATATTTTATTACTACCTGAGTATCCATTCCTAGAGTTATTACTTGCATTTTTATTGAACAAAAGTATTCTTTTATATCCTAGTTTTAAAATGAAACTGATAGACTAATAATGACTAGCAATGTTTCTCAACAAACAAACTTAAAAAAGATTTTGCAATAGTATTGCAACATTCAGAAGTTAGGATTTTTAATTTTAACATTAAAAATTGAATCATTTAAATAAAATTTAAAAAGTGTAATATTAATTTTTATTTTAAAATTAAAGTATTGAATACACGTGAGCATGAGAAAGGTTGGATGATAAAATACTCACACCTATACCCATAATTTTTTTTATATATAAACAAACAATTCATGCTCAAATTATGTGTCTATTACTAGATAAAATACTAAAGACTGTATAAATTATATGAAAATTGATATTCGGAATTATACGGAAGAAGTATTAAACGGTTCAAAGGATGAATTTGCTAGAAAGGATTATTAAATGATATGAATACAAAAAGTTTAATATTCAACATTAATTGGATAATATTCTCTCTCTATATCCATCTCTCTCACTGTATATATACACACGCGATTTTTGAGACATAATTATGGTGATCACACGTGTGTGTATTTTCTAATTATGACTTATTGGAATAATGATGAAAATAATATATGGTCATTGATTAAAAATTATGACATTTCCTAAAATATATGTAACATTGGAAAATATCATTAAACAAATAAATAACGGGCTAGCGACTGAAGGGAGATGGGCTAAACAAATCTGTACCGGCCCATTTCACGTAGGTACGCGAGCTTACCAATTTGACTTAAAAAAACATTAGTACACATTTATTCACTCACGCACACAACAACATCTAAAACTCTTGCAAATTTGCTGTGATTAGTGATAACTAATTGAATTAGAAAGATCACAGAAACTGTGAGTCAAATTAATTGGAATTCGTTTGATTTATATTTTGAATTGAATTTAAAAGACTTAGTGTTAAAGGAATTCAAGTTAAAAAATTAATTTGTATTTTGTAAATGGCATTTTAAAAGAAAGTTTGTAAGGATTACTGTCTTATGATAAGTTTTTTTTAATGTAAGTATAGGTAAATTTTAAAAATTTAGTGGGTTTCTCAAAATTTGATCGTGAGCTAAGAGAATACTTTTAGGCTAGGAAAAAAAAATTTCTGCAAGAAAGATTGTTTCACGTATGAAAGATAAAGGTAACGTTTCATGTGGGAAAT
>JAMLFT010005788.1:0-16999 GCA_026544285.1 Pachyrhizus erosus
TACCTCTTATAAATATTAATATATAAATAAAAAAATAATTTAATCATATTTATTATTTTTTAACTTAAATTTCCTTTAAAAAATTATAAAATAAATTTATCATTTTATACTTACTTAATTAACATTAAATTAAAATAAAATATAATAAATTATCCCTTATTATAACCACAAAATGAATCCTAATAGTTGATATTGCGCATGCAGTACCAAAACATACCTATGATGTGACGTAGAACTTGATGCCTTCTTACCAATACGACAAATGTTACTTACTTTTGTAAATATTTTTTTTTACATTATTTTAAAAAATGTTTTTAATATTATTTTACTCAAAAAGTTTTTTTTACCAAACAAAGACTTAGACATTATAAAATTATTAAAATGATTTTTTTCTTTTAATTATACTTTATATATATATATATTATATTATATATAAAGAGTTTAAAACTGCATTTCTTATGTTCCTAGTAAACTTGTCCTATCAGCACATGAATATATCATGTCACATGAGATCCATCAATTCACATTTATATAAGTTGGAGAAGAAAAAGGGTACCCTACAATGCCCACCTATGATCTAGATGCTATTATCTTCGAGATCTTCGGGTTAAGATTGAGGATAATAACTAATAAGTAACGATTCAAAATGTTATAGTGCAGAATATTATTGCTGCATGTGTTTAACATCGCAAACCTATGTACCACTCATCCACTTCTATTGAAGGGAAATTATGTGGGACTCGATACTATCATTATATGGGATTTTAATCTTTTAAGTTTAAAGTAAATCAAGTTTTTTTATTTTTAAAATTAAATAATTTAATTTCTTTTTTTTTTCATGTTTAAAGTCTTCAAAATCTTTTTTTTTCTCTATCCAAATAGTTGGATATTTACACTGAATTTATGGAACAAACTAATTTTAAAAATTCACGAGTTAAAATTTTGTAGACAGTTGAATAATTTAATAAGACGTGAGACTGGGATTGAAGGAGGAGAAAAAAATCAAATGTTTTCTTATTTTACAAGATGTTTGATATATTTTGTTCTTTTTGAATGAAAGAAAATATATGACAATTTAATCAACTCAATTTATGAGGATCCTGAATTAAAAAATGAGAATTTATATTTTTGAAACTGAAAGAAAGTAATGGTAAAAAAATAATTACAATAATTGAATATTTAGTTTTTTTCAAAAATTATAAAAAAGTAAAATCATGCATTAGATAAAATAAATTAAGTAAAAATACAATTAAACATGAAAATAATAGAAGAAAGGGCATAACTACTCAAGTCAAAAGCCCAGTCAGTTTTGCATAGAAAGTTTCTAGAACTAATATTCTACAGTGAATACAATCATTTTGAATCATAACTTGCTGTAAGCCCTGCACATGCATGTTAGAAATATACACACGTATTTTCAGAGTATTTTTTTCATACAATTTACATCCAAATAATAAGAACAAAAAACTTAGATGAAGATGAGTCTACTGTATATATGAGTGTGACTAAAAGTTGGAAAGCAAATTAAATATCCGATCCATTCAGCCCTTAAAATCCTTTGACCCAAAAATTAATGAAAAATTAATAAAATCAGTTCAAATTAGTCAAAATTGATGATCGATTATGACTTATTTAAACCAATGTTTCTTTTTTCAAATATTCCGTCGAGCTAAAAAAAACCCGCATAGTACTTCACATGTACATTAGAAATATGCTTGGATAAATTTATTTAAAATATTTTTAAATGATATGAAAATAATTTTTTATATAAATTAAAATAGATTTATATATAAATTAAAAATTATCTTTTAAATAAATTTATATAAGATATTTTTTATAAATAAATTCAAGTATAAGTTAATTTTTAGTTTATAAAAAAACTCATTTTATTTTATTTTTATTTTTTCCAGAAATACTTGAGAAAAATCTAGGTATAAGACAACTTGTCACTCATATTTTTTACATATTATAAATTATTAAATTAGTCAATAATTTTTAATTAAATAATTTCACTTTACATAAATTATATTTATAAAAATTTATAATTATATTAATCTAAAATTATTTAAAAAATAATTTATATAAATAAAAAATAAAATAATATATTGTTTAAACAAGGTTTTAAATTTGAATATTAAAAATGAAAAAATAATTTAAAAAAATCATTAAAAGTGTGTAGTTAAATTTTTCAACAGAAATTAATAATTAATAAAAATGACAAATATTCTACACTAATGTTATAGTGATTTAAAATAATTAAATAATATATTTTTAAAATATCTAAAAGGAAAACAATTTAATTATCTTTTTATTACTATTTTTTACAAAATTTAATAAAAACAATTTACGTGATATATATAATTGCATTTTAATGTTCGGATAAAATTTACATTAAATGCAAAGTCATTAACATAAATTTTTATTTCTAAAACTTATCATTTTAGTTTTCTTTTCAATTGGAAAAACACATCTTTATTTATAATTTATTTCTATTTTCTTTTTCTCATGTAACAAATATAAAGAATGATGTTATATATGCACACATTTTTCGATATCAAAAACTTCAACACCTTTTGTTTTCTTCCATTTCACTTTTTCTTTCACGTTATATGAGATATTATATCAATATTTTGATAAAGCTATGAGAAGAATGCACCAATTACTGTTAGCGGTTGCAATGCGACTAATTTTCTTTTTATGTTTTGCTATTCTCTTCCTCTATAAGTAAAGAAAATATATTTAACTTATAAAAAAAAAAAAAAAAAAAACATTTTGTTGTTGAAAATTGACCCAGTGGACATTGACAAGACGTTCTTCACGGCGTGGTACTTTCTCAAGAGGGGGCTATCAGCTATGGGTGATACTGTACGGTTCGTGATACTGCTGCTCATACCCCCTACCCTTCCCCTATATACCTCACCACATCATCACCAGTAAGTACTTCTCAGTAATCCATTCTCAATGTCCCTCCTTTTTCTCTTCGCCATCGACACGTTATTGCACGACTCCGCCCTCCTATCTATCTGAATTTGTACCTGTACTATACAATTTTTTAAATGGTCAAACTCATTCAATAAAACAAAATCAAATACATACTGTGTCACGCGATTTTTTTTTTTTCTTTCAATAAACACACAGCTTGGTGTTATTATCATCAGCTAATAATTTAAATTAGATCTTGTCATTATCCTTTCCATTTTTTTTCTTTTTTTCCTTTAATATTATATTTATTTCATGCAAAAGTTAAATAAATGGCCTTAGCTAACTCCAAAAAAAAAAAGAATAAATAGCTGCGTGCTGATGTTGGTATTTGGGTAGTTGGGAGAGATTTTTTTCTTCTTTTTAAAATATTTTCAACCGGTGAAAGCGTTCAACGAAAAAGCAAAATAAAACAAAGGCTAAAATAATAAAAAAACATCTTTAGGTATTTCTGAATAGTACAAAAAATAGTGAGGTTAGATTTTAGTAGCCTCGTGGAAAGCTGTTATCTAAATCTGAATTTAATTCCCTCCAAAACGTGGAAGCCATGCTCCCATACTCAAAAACATTTTGCCACTCAGCAGCTTCCACATGTCATTGTGGTATCGTCCCACGTGTCAGGTGGTGATGTAGCCGGCGGCATCTTATCCCCTGTATCCTGGTGCAGACAATCATTACCCCCTCAATCCACAGAGTGAAAAGGTGTGTGAGAAGAGTCAATCATGATCGCAGATCACACAAACTCTCAACTAACCTCTACAATATTTAAAAACTTTAGAGAAGGCATCCAATTCCAACTCCAGCGGTTTTTCTACTTTCATTTGCGTCTACATTTCACTTTCTTCTCTCTTTCCTACTGCTACCTCATATCACCGGAAAACCCCTCTCATTCATTTACTCTTTCTCCTTCTTTATTGAGAAACATATCACATAACATAATAACTTCTCCTATATTCATGACCCATTCATTTATTTAACATTCCAATTCTAATTCTAATATTCTAATCCCTCCCCTTCCTTTCACACTTGACATATTTGTTTTATTCATTTATTATTATTTAACTTTTTTTACTTCTAATCCGGACATAACCGTTTTTATCTCGCCTCGCCTCGCCTCACGCCAATTACGCCACGCCCCCGTTCCAGTAGTGATCGCCTCATCTCGCTTAGTATGAAGCTTCACCTAATCGGCGCCACCGTCATCCACCGCCGCTGCCACGTTGAAGAAACTCTTCCACCACAGTGATATAAATATTCTTCTCTTCTTCATGCATCCTTTCTGCTGCGTGTCCGCCATTTCCGACCAGGCCTCGCCAGTAAAACCCTCGTTCGCTGACTTCACCATGCCTCCTCTCCCCGCTGCCTCCTCCGCCACCGCCGCCGTGAGATCCGATTCGGTTCCGGGGCACAGCCACAAGAACAGCCACAGCGGGAGCCAGCGGGAGCAGCCGGTGGACGTGAAGATCAAGGACCTCGTCGGTAACGGAATCTCCGGAATACTCTACAAGTGGGTGAATTACGGGAAAGGATGGCGACCGCGATGGTTTGTGCTCCAAGACGGCGTTCTCTCCTACTACAAGATTCACGGACCTGATAAGATCGTCGTGAATCCCGAAACCGAGAAAGGCTCCATGGTCATAGGCGAAGAATCCATGCGCAGGATCACTCGCAGCCGCAATTCCTATCCCTGTCAGCACGTACGCAAGCCGTTTGGGGAAATCCATCTCAAGGCACGACCTAGCTCTACTCTTGGCAACTTTATTTCAATTATTAGGGATTTCGGCGTGATTTCTTTGTTCTGTGCTTGTAGGTTTCGACGATTCGTGAGAGCAAATCGGACGACAAGCGGTTTTCGGTTTTCACCGGGACGAAGAGGCTCCACCTGAGGGCGGAGACGCGTGAGGATCGCCTGGCGTGGATGGAGGCGTTGCAGGCGGTGAAGGACATGTTCCCTCGGATGTCGAACAGCGAGTTGATGGCTCCGGTGGACAATGTAACCGTTTCGACGGAGAAACTCAGACTTCGGCTTATGGAAGAGGGTGTGAGGGAGGCTGCTATTCAGGACAGTGAGCAAATCATGAGGACCGAGTTTGCGGCGCTGCAAAGCCAGCTTGTGCTGCTTAAGCAGAAGTACTCCGCCCTCATTGACATGTTGCGTCAATTAGAGGTACGTCTAGTCAAAAAATCCAACTGGCTCTTGTTCTTTCGCTGCTAGTTGCTTTCTGGACTTCATTTAAGAGTAGTGCAATTGTAGCTTGTATCGGATAAATTGTTTAATGATACAATATCTTTTGTACTGTACGCAATCACTTCAGAATGGGAATCTATACTTACTAATATAGGTCGTTTAAGATAGTACAGTTTCGTATCATATTGTCGCCAAAATATAAATATCTAACCTGTGTCAAGTAGGTTATGGTTTGCTGGTAGTTTATATCCAAGTTTCAAAGCCCTTTTTTTCTTTGTCCTTGTGACTTTTACTGACCATGTTAATACCGTAAACCTGGCGTAAAATTATACCTTAAACTTATTACATATCTGCTCAACTAAATCCTCCTTGAAAAAATTCGTATAAGCTGAAGTGAGCCTCCGTTTTCAGACATATATATGTCTGTCGTGTTCATTTACCTTGCTCTAAAAGTTTTCTACCAGTAAAAAGCGGGACAGGAAATCAACTGTTGCTAAATGCTGTTACAGATTTTTAGTGTTCTGAACTGACTAAGCACATATGAATAGATTAAGGTTTTTTTTCTTCCTACATTTGTCCCCTGCAAGTAGCCTTTGTGAATGAAAAGCAGTTTCTTTAACCCTGGAAGCGATATTGTGCAGACCTGGAATGATGTTGCCTCATGGATGAATGGGTAGGTTCTTCATAGGATGAACATTTTTATTAACATATTTTCTAATTAAATCGGTTAAATCCTGCATTATAAAGGTTTGTGTTCATTAATTTAAATCCATTGAATTATTCACTGTTATTCATCGTTTCCATATTGTTTTAACAAAATGGTTTTAATTTTTTAATATATTGATCAAAGATAAATCTTTTTTATTTTCATGTCTATTAATAAACTTTTATCTATGTTATATTATTGTAGACAGAAAAGGTTGATCTGGAGAATACAGTAGTTGATGAGAGCCAAAGGCAGTGGAATGATGAAGAGGCTTCCTCAGCATTAGCGCAAGAAAAATTTAGTGGTAAGACTTGAAACATTTCTGCATCAGCAGCAAGGATTATGTAGATGTGTCATTGTATTGGTGATGCATTTTCTTGAAACTTGAATTATTTAGGTTCCAATAGCTCTATCTCTGATACCCCGATGCACCTTCCTTTCCATTGCTTTTTTCTGAACTGTCTCCATCCCTCTTTCAAATAGTTTATAAATTAATAAATTGTAGTGGATATTAGTCATCCCTACCAATCAATTTTTATAACCTAACAGTGCCTTTTATACTTTTTATTTTGTTTTCCTTGTTTTAATTCAGAAGGAACTGCAAGTGAATCTGAAGATGACAATGAGAGAAATGATGCTGCAGAGGAAGAAACAGATGATGATGACAATGCCTTTTTTGATACTCGTGATATTCTATCATCCAGTTCTTTTAAAAGTAATGGATCTGATTACCGAGTGTCATCCTTCTCTTCAGATGATGAAGGATTCTATGCATTTGAATCAGAGGATGACATAGATCCTTCGATTAGATACGTTGGAACCAATTACCCTCATGTTAAGCGGCGTAAGAAATTGCCAGACCCTGTAGAAAAAGAGAAAGGTGTCAGTCTTTGGTCAATGATTAAGGATAATATAGGGAAGGATCTAACAAAAGTTTGCCTTCCTGTTTATTTTAATGAGCCTCTTTCATCCCTGCAAAAATGTTTTGAAGAAATGGAGTACTCATATCTTCTGGACCAAGCATATGAATGGGGAAAAAGGGTACGTCTGGATTTGGTTGACAGGTCTCTCTATTTTTGCAATATTAAGGCAAATCTGAGTGCTTAAATAGAATTGCTTCATTGAAATGAGAAAATTTTTGGTGCTATGTGGACTTTGTTTTTCTTGCTGTTTTAGCTATTTCAATGCAGTATTGGGTGCATTCTTCCCATTTTTAACTAATTGGAGATGCCATGCAGGGTAATAGCCTCATGAGGATTCTCTATGTCGCGGCTTTTGCTGTATCTGGCTATGCTGCAACTGAAGGAAGAGTTTGCAAACCATTTAATCCATTACTCGGGGAAACATATGAGGCTCACTATCCAGATAAAGGCCTTCGTTTTTTCTCAGAGAAGGTATAGTCTAACCTTAGTGAAGTGATTAAAATATTACCTATTTTCAACTCAGACAAAGCATCAAACCATAATAATTTCTATTCTTTAACAATCCTTTCTGATTGCACTCCAATTTACATATTTATGAAAAGGGTAAGTCAATTGGTTTCTTTCAAAATGTACATCTGTAGATATTTTTCTGTGGTCTTAAATCAGAGTTATTTAAACGATTTATTTGATGGAAATTGTATGTACTAACCACGCATTTGAATTCCTTACAACTACTTGCTTTTGATTGAAAGAAACAGTTTTCCCCCAATATGGAGAACCAAAATTTTAGAAACTACACCATTTATTCCATGAATAAGAGGTGTAATGTGAGTGCATTAGTTCCAGAGAAACCTATGAACACAACACAATTTGGATTTTGGTGTGAACAAAAGGGATACAATTTGGCTTTTTTAAATTATGTAGCCTAAAAGAAATTATTAATATTTTTGCTTCTCCTCAGGTTAGTCATCACCCTATGATTGTCGCATGTCACTGCGAGGGTACAGGTTGGAAATTTTGGGGTGATAGCAACCTAAAGAGCAAATTTTGGGGGCGATCAATTCAACTTGACCCTGTCGGTACTTTGACTTTGGAATTTGATGATGGGGAGGTTTTCCAGTGGAACAAGGTATTATATTATCTGCTTCAACTGCTAGGATATCTTGCTTTGGTTCTAATTTCTAAACGGACTTGTTCTTCAGGTTACGACATCAATATACAATCTCATATTGGGAAAGCTATATTGTGATCACTATGGTACAATGCGTATACAGGGAAACCAGGAGTACTCGTGTAAACTGAAATTCAAGGAGCAATCTATAATTGATCGAAATCCTCACCAGGTACTTTATATTTGTTGCATGGATTCTATTTTTTTCACATTTAATATATTAGCTCTGGTATTAAATTGTCCTTCCTCCTTGTTTTGTATAAGACTTAGTTGTCTTACTATATACACTCAATATGCATACTCTTTCCATCAATGCTCAACTTTCTCTTGGCCCTTGCTAGTAAATGGACTTTTAATTTACCATCTTACTATATTATATATATGAAATTTTGTTGCAGAGGGTTGTCTCTTAATGTGGTTTGCCTGCTTTTATAGGTTCATGGTATCATTCAAGATAGGAATGGAACAACTGTATCAACTTTGTTCGGAAAATGGGATGAAAGCATGCATTATGTTAATGGAGACTACACTGGGAAAGGGAAAGGTCACGAATCCTTGTCAGATGCCCGTTTGCTCTGGAAGCGAAGCAAGGCTCCCCAGTTTCCCACTAGATATAACTTCACTCGCTTTGCCATCACATTAAATGAACTTACCCCTGGATTGAAGGTCTGTTTTGTTAACCAGTACTCTCTTTTGCGTCACCACTCTCTGTGTATACTCATTTAAAGAAAAATAATCCAGGAAAAACGCTGTATTATTCACTGCATGCAATTTGTGATTACTTGTGTACGCTTTAAGCGGGATTCACTTGGTTCTTGCAATAACAAGGGTACACTAACTTTTTCTAGACAAAGATGAAGTATTTCCAAAAGAAGGAACAAAATAGTCCTATCATCTTACTGTGCACATTATTGTGTGTATGTGTGTTTGCTGTGTTTCTGGCATTTTGTTTGACATTAACTGTCAATTTAATCTGTGATTTTACATAGGAGAAGTTGCCACCTACAGATTCAAGGTTAAGACCAGACCAAAGGTATTTGGAAAATGGAGAGTATGACATGGCAAATGCAGAAAAGTTACGGCTAGAGCAGCGGCAGCGCCAGGTGCCTATTACATTTTATGTACTGTAATTTTGGGTTTTATGTTTCCACTTACAGTTGGCACTTAAAGAGATCCGTGTAGGTATTTTGGTGCTTCATAACACCTTTTGTCTATGGAAGGGTTATAGTAAATTGTGTTCAGCTAAGTAGCCTCTATTTTCAAATTCTGTTGATTGAATAGTTAACATCGAGCACATATTAAATAACTTAAGAAAAATTCTCATAAGGTGCCTTTGTGGACAGGAAATTGGAGTAACTGATATGCTACAGGATTTTATGTCATGTTACTCATCCTTATTTGCGAAATTTTTAGTAGTTCCGGTTATGATTTGTTTGAATGTGCTTCAGGCTCGGAAGATGCAAGAGAGTGGTTGGAAACCACGGTGGTTTGCAAAGGATAAAGCGAGCGGGACGTACCGCTATGTAGGAGGGTATTGGGAGGCCAGACAACGAGGAAACTGGGATTCCTGCCCTGACATCTTTGGCCAAATTCCTTCGGATCATATTTCTTACGAAGGTCAAATTACATTTTAGTTCTTTAAAAAAAAAAAATTCTTCCCAATTTTTTACTGATGGGTGTCTAATGACTGCGAGTTCGCTGTTATGGTACACCCATGAAATTCATGTAACCCGATCAGATGAAAATATGAGCGAGTAATAATGTAATTCTTTTTCTTTCCATTCCAAATTCTATTCGCAGATTCCTTATTACTTGTGACACACGTAATCATTACTGTTGTTTTCGTATTATCATAGCGACAGGAATGCATTAACTAATCAAATTACGACAACACGTACAAAGCAAAAGTCCCTATTGCACACCTTAAATGACCTAAGCTTTACATGAATCTTCTTCGACAAGCATTTAAATAATGACTTAATGCTTTGCCATAATTGCGTAAGCAGGTGGCTGCATAATAGAAAATACCACTTCTTATGGCCTATCTCCATTGCTGGCTTCCATCCTTGATATGCCAAAGCAACCATAACTCCAATTTCAAAGCCCACATCGGTGTCATTATCAACATTCCTATAAACATTCTAAACTCTTTGGGCGTCCCATTCATCTTCAGAAGTTGTATGATGTTTATCTTAAAAACGTAAAACGCTTAAGTCATCATCACCTCGGCTCCTGCTTGGTGTTTCTCAATGAAAACAATACGGAGAGATGATACTTAGGAAATTAATAATAACAATTAATGTTGTTCCATGGACCGTGGATGTCCTTTTGTGCTACTGAGTGCCGGTTGGGTAAACATGATCATTTCTCTCTTTGTGAACACGAATCAATATAAAATTTGTGACTAAAATTAATTTTATAAGAATGAATCCTATCAAATTTTAAAATAAGTGAGCCCTGAAATTCTTAAATTGTGAGCAACTGCTCTCTCTCTCTCTTTCTTTTTTTTTTTTTTTTTTTTTGTAGAAGTAACTGCATTTAAATAACAAGCAATAATGCACGATGCCTGATCTTTTGAAAGGATATGAAGATGAAAGAAAACAGTGCTACACTTTACAGATGGGACCTATTGTCCGGTGACACCTTCAACTTAGACAAATTTTATGGACAGCTTTTGTTGGACAGTTTTTAATCTGATAAGTTAGATTGCGACCCGTGCTAAAATTGTTCGTTACAAATTTATAATGCTGATGGTCTATGTAGTTGTCAGAGTTTATGTCCCAGTCAATTTGCACTGACAAGACAAAATCCCACTGCCTACAAAATCGTATATCATTCAAACTAAAAAAGAGGGCTTTAAAAAAAAGTTCTTAAGATAAAATCTTCAAAAGCAAACTTTCAAATAACAATTATTTACTTTAAGAAAATATGACACTATTACCAAGGAAATAAATGTCATTATTTTACCTCAGCAAAGTATTTTAACGTTAATATAGTTTTTAAATTGAAAAAATGGCATTAATTTATTCTTTAAAATAATTAATTCAGTTCCTCCATTGTTAAAAAAGCACTAGTTTTGTCTCTCGATAATGTGAAATTAATCTCAATTCAATCTCATTATCATAAATGTTTGCATTAATTTAAACTTTCAGAAGCATTAATAACAATTCGTTCGTAACTATACTTTATAAATGACTAAAGATTGGTTTTCTCGTTTCCTTTTCATATGGATTTTTTGCCGGATTTAAATACGCGAGTACGATTGAGATCGAAGACAATGTCGGTAAAAAGTTCAGCATGGAGACGTACCAATTTACACCTTTCTGTCGTCCTAATATGACGTATTACCTTACTCCGATTTTCTTTGCCCAGTTAATATGAAACGTTAATTATTGGTTATGATGTATAAATATAAATGGTTCAGAGGATAAGATATTCTTTTCTTGTATAGGTGAACTTGTTCCTCAGATCAATATCAGTATTCTAAACAAAAATTACTATCGCATTACACTGTAAAGTAATAATAAATAGTGACAGAGAAGATATAATGACAGACAAATGTAATTGATTAATATCAAAGATATTTATTACATAAGTTACCAAAAAGGTGTTTATACTTGAAGAGTTAGGTTACCAAAACTAAGTAAAAATCCTACAAAATACGACACAACTTTACTGATAATTAAATCCAATTACATAATTATCAAGTAACATGTTACAAATATCACCTTTTAATAGTTATTCATATGTATGCTTATTTTGAGATGTAAAATACCTTTTATAATACATATGGTAATGGTAGGATTGAGAAGTTCAAATTTGAGCAATGCAGTTAGTCATGGAAGCCTTACTGATATTATCATGATCGATAAGACATGGGCCTTGTATTGATCTTTCTCAGGTGCTGGGTGAGTAGGTTTGAGGCTGGCCCCAAATCATATACCATCTGAGAAATTGTGGGAAATTAATTTCGAACATATAATTCATGTAATTTTGTAACACTAGCTTTCTTTTTTTTGTTTTACGTTAGATCAACTATCTTATATCACACTTCTCTCTTCTCTTAATATCTATTTCTTTGTTATGTACAGACATTCTACAAATATAATTTCTCATAATAATTTGATATAACTAAATTTTGGCACAATTTGGTAGTACAATATTTTATGGATACGCATTGATGTTATTTTTCGTTTGTGACATACGAACAGCAGCAATAAATTGGGTTTGTAATTGCATACGAGACACGAGTATAACAATGGGGGCATTAATATGTGCATGTAGGCCCAATTACACAGCCATATGGGTACTGGTTGATGAGTATACGGCACCTGAAGATTCCTTACAAATGAAACAAAATGGACAAAAATTTATATTTTACTACTAATCTTTTTTGGGTTGTTAGGACATTAAACATTTGATTTGTACAAATTACTCCATAACATTTGAATATACAAATTTGGTTAACATCTAGTTTTTATTTTCTTTTCTCAATTTATATAAAATGTATTATACAAATACAACAAATGATAAGATATTATTTTGGAAGAATTTTTTTTTATTAAATAGAAACAATTTTGTTCGAGTTTGATACTATCATTATAGATAGTACAAACTTTTTTTTCCATATATTTAGCGTAATTATATAAGACTCGAAATGAAAACTTCAAGTTAAACTAAAATAATTTTGCGCCAATTAATTCATGTGAATAGAAAATTTTCTATAAAAAAATTAAACTTATTCCTATGATATTAACATCAGTATTAACTTAAAGTTTAACTAAAAATCTAAACTGTTATTTTTAAGAATGTAGTTGTATTAAATATTTAGAAAAAATATTATTATTTATGATAATTTTAATTTAAACTTGAACTAGATTAGTCATACGTTTAATATAGTTGCTAGAATCTTTGACAATACATAAATCTAAACAAGGATTACTATCACATTAATGTAAAAGTAATAATAAATAGTAAGTGACAAAGAACATAGAAAAAGAGACAAATATAATTTATTATTATCAAAGATATATATTATAAAAGTTACTAAAAACGTATTTATACTTCAAGAGTGAGGTAACTAACACTTAATAATACTAATTAATAAGCTGGAAATTCTCCTATAAATATCAATAAAATACAAGTTTTATGATAATTAAATCCCAATTATATTAAAGCCAAGTAATATCCTATAAATATTCACATTTTAGTAATTATTCACACACTTGTTTTAAAGATGTAATAATACCTTATATATATGGATGGTTTAGGTGGAAACTAAAATCAAGCATTGCAGTGAGTCCTAGAAATGTTTATTGATGGTATCACATTACTGATCGTTAATTAAGATATGGGCCCTTCGTTGATCTATTTCGTGTGCATGGGTGAGTGGGTGTTAAGTTGGCCCCAAATCATAAATTGTCCAACCCCAAGCAATTGTGGAAAACAAATTCCGAACATATAAAGGGTGCAATAATTTGATGTACCTATATTTTGGCAGAATGTGGAACGTACATCACTTCATGACCTCAAATTTTTTATGTTATTTTTGGTAAATCTCATGAGAACAATGGTTATTTCCTTTTGTATATTTTATAAGATTTTTTTTCTTTTATAAATAAATTTTAACTAATTTAACTATATTTAATGAGATTATCTCTAAAATATTTTTTATTTAATTGATATTTTATTTTTAGTGATCCATTTTTATTCTTGATATCAAATTCCAATGAATGATAGTTTGAAAAAAATATTTTCTAAATGGAATTAACAAAATTAAATTATGTTGACTCATTTTTTTAATTAGTGTGAATTTTTTTTTCTTATAATAAAGACCAAAGAGTATTAAATTTTGATCCAAAATTGTTGTACTTGCAAAAGGATATAAAAGTATTTATTTTTCTTAAACAACTCAAGCTCTATAATTACTTTTCAAAATTGAGATGAGAGGTACATGCAACGGATACTTTGACGCTCAAGTCAACAAATAATCGTGGATCAGAGAAGAAGATTATATGATTAGTGATAAAATGAACAATAACATATATCTTTTGTATTTACTCATATTTATATATAATCTTAATGGAATTTGAGAATATGGGCCTTGTGGATATTATTATTATTATTATTATTATCAATTAATAATTAAATATTCATTTATTAATTATTAATTATAGATTTATGATAACCTTCTTTATTTTGTATTAATTATTAATTATTAATTATAGATCTGTTTTGTCAACTACCTAACTAATATGTCAACATGTTTCTAGTTCCTTTTTTGTCATACTAAGCATGATATGCCCTTGTCAACATATCAACTGATATATATGTCCTCCAATCTTTGATTCACAATTCATGTGAAGAAAAAAGGCTACCATGTCAATATTGTCTTGTCGACATTAAACTTTGTGATTGTCAAATGTCTTCCATGTTTCACAAATTCAAAATTGTATCATCGTGAAATAAAGTTGTTGATGGATATTAATGTGATGGTTATTAAGATTTTGGGCTTGGTGGGCCTTGTAAGTTTACCCTTTTATAAATGTATTCAAGTTATTACCCCTATCGTCATATTGTCTTCTTTGTTAAGTGTTGACTACCAAATTGTCGAGAACAATTCGTCAATATTCATTGGTATTTGCCAAGGTATTTCCCAGGCACGCTTAGATTTTTGCTTACTTTTTAATTTATTATGGATTGAGATATGTCCGATTATGGTTTTGGGGAGTCCAACGAGTTTAGGAAGTCATGCTTATATTCGTTTGAATTTCGTGTTATCGATGAGTCGAACTATTCATCTTCGTCTTTCGACAACACTTTATCTTCTAGTTTTTCAAGTTCTTTCATATTCTAAGAGTCATTATCAAGAGATTCAATAAGAGAATATAACCGAGGAGGTTATGGCTGAGGATGTGGTCGATAACATGGCTATCAAGATGAGGGAGAGTTCATTAAAGGCTTCATCACACATTAAACCAGATGTTTAGACAAAGGAGTATATGTGGTTGAAGGAAAAGACTTGGGGTTAGTACTTAAGATTCTAATGGGATAACTTAATGTCGACTTTCATTAGGTTGATGGAAATAAGCAATAGTCGTCAAAGGAAGCTTTTTGTCGTTCAATGTTGTTCAAAAAAGGATCTAGTGTTTAGGGAGTGTTGCTCTACCGAGGACAACTTCCTTATGTATGAGACTTTTATTCTGAAATCTACATGTACGATTACTCTTCGATGAGTTCATAGAAAGGGTACTTATAGAAGGGGTACTTTGTGATGTTTTCCTTATTTAGGCAATTTCGGGTCTTTTCCTTCATCATTTTAGTACACGACTTGGAGGTGGTGTCGAATGCCTTTTTATTGGTGAATAGGGCAAACAAGTCGTTGCTAGCATCTTATACAACTTCTTACAAAATTTCAAAATAGGATTCTTCAAAGTTTATGTTGTCGAGAACAATCATGATTATTTTTATAATGTTGATGAGAATGTTCGATTTTTCTTTTATTGGACAAGAAATTCGTAGAGGTATGACAAGTATTTAACAAACCAAATGGTTGAAAGGGAACACAAGAGCTTGATTGTTCTGGACTTAATTCCTAGACGCATTCCTTCTAAAAAATTTGTTCATCCTTTCGTAGATTTAAAAGGTTAATTATCAACCTTTTCTTACTTTGAAAATTTTCCTAACTAGTTTTTGATGTAGTTCTATTAGCATTTAATGAGTTGTGACTTTGATGGATGATCCCTTCAACAATAGGAATGTCGAAGGTGTTTAGAGGATAACTTTTTTGGAGGAGAAAGAAGTCAGCATTGTTGATGTAGGTGTTATGCCTATGATCAACCCCTCGACTCCCATCGATAAGAAGAAGAAGCATCGACATGGGAGCAAAGATAATTCTAAGAAGAAGGTAACAATTCAATAAGACAGTGTCCAACAAGGTGCTCGGCTAAAGCAAAAGACTTTGAAGTTTCCTGCAGGTAGTAATGTCTTTTCTTCTTTTATTAGTTTGGCCAAAAACTCTTTCTTTAGTTTTGATTTTAATCCTCTTTCAATGATAAATCATTTGGCCTTGTTTTTTGCAAACAATGAAATGATTTCAAAAGTTGGTTCCTAATTTGCTTTGGAGAACTTTGCCGACTTGCAGTCTCAAGCCTTAGCTATTACCCAATTTTGGCTATCTAAACTGACAAATATGACTTATAAGGCCTAGGAGGATTGAGATATCAAATTTGACTTTAACTTTGTAGAGAACTATTAAGGAAAATGCGAAGCTAAATGACAAAATTGAAAAAAGTTAAAATAAAGATGAAGACATTAAAGGATGAAAAAATCTCTGTATGTCAGAGGATGAAGAGGGTCAATGACTTTGTGACAATTCTTGGCACAAAAGTTGAGAATATGAGCAAGAGTCTTGCCGATATGGAAGAATCCTGAAATGTTGAAAAACTTGTGAAGCAACTTGTTGAGGCTCTAGTCAAAAGGGCTAAGGTGAGTGTGGTCAAGCAAGATACAACAAGGTTCGAGAAGGTCATCCAAAAAACTCAATTGTTTAGTCTAGACGATACTTCTCACTTTGATATTGACAAAGATGTTTATGAAGGTTAACTAGTTGACATTGTTGAGATATCTCATACTTTATTATTGCTACAACTGAAAGAACTCCTAAAATTTTTTATGGTGATGTTTCAATGGATGTGGAAGGGAAGGATAATGGTGACCAACACACTTCTCTTAAGCAAGAATGATTAATATTATGGTGATGGTGTATTGTTAGGCTAATAATGTCATTATTTTGTTTAACCATGTAAGTTGACTATTCGACTCCGATATTTTAATGAAATTAGTTTTTTGTCGATCATTCAATTTTTTGATTAATTAATTTAAACCCTAATGTATGTTAGTGATATTTCGTTTTGTAGGTATGTAATTACATTTAATTAATATGTGTTTGGTCGACATATTCATATATATATATATAATAATAATAATAATAATAATAATAAAAACGAAAATAAATAAAATAATAAAAAATT
>JAMLFT010005789.1:0-16293 GCA_026544285.1 Pachyrhizus erosus
TAAAATATTTTATATTATTGTATTCTTTAATATATAATATAAATATTAAATAATAAATAAATATATGAGTAGAAGGCTTTATTCACCTTTCGAAACTTATGTGTGGAAAGAGAAAATTTTCATTTTTCCTTTCTCTTGTTTCTTGGTTTGCTAGTTGTTAAATAAAAATGTATTTCCCAAAAAAAAAAAAAAAACTAACGATATGTGAAAGGAGTGATAGCATGCTTAAGAGAAAGAAAATATAAAAATGATAATTTTGACTTTTCAATTTATTATATAGCGGGCAAAATATTGTCTTGTGGTTTATTAAGGTACAAAGTTTTAACTTTTTAATTTGTCTTTTATCACTTTTTTGTTTTGTTTCACAATTAATTTTAAAATCAAATATGTAGTAAATATTTTTTTTTGTCTTGTCTTGTCATTTATTTTTTAGAAAATCAAATAAATTCTTTATAAATTATCCAAACCTGTTCACTAGTTTCTGGTTCTAATGTGAAGTATAAAAGTTGAAGGTACATTGGTGAGCCATTAAATTTATGTACTATAACAGGTTATTGAATAGACAAATTAAGAAATTAAAATTAAAATTAGATGATATAACATTATTTAAAAATAATTGATAATTTTGAATTTGTAATTAAAGTGTTGTTGTACAGAGTTGTAACATATGGTAGAAATTCTCTTACAATTGTGAGCTTTCATCAAGTGATAGAAAATCTCATACAAATAAGGTCACGAGTTTCATCAAGCAAGTGTACTCCTTCTCCTCGTGTGTGGAGCTCTAGTCCCTCTTTGCATTCATTGCAAAGGAAGAAGGACATATGAGAGCTAACTTAAACATTTTATTCAATGACAAAAAAAATATTCTCGAAGAATCAAAATTCCTACTATCATAGCCACCATTAAACAATTTATAAAAAATATTTTGATTTTGAACATTTTATAATTATGAATTTTTTATTTGATTGATTTATTTACTTTGCTTCGATTAAGGTTTTTTGTTTGGTCTTTAGTGGGTGAATACTAATTTAGAAGTCTTTGACTTGTCTTGGAACCATTTGAATGATAGTGTTCCTTCTTAATTTGGTTAGATGAAGTTATTTAGATGTTAGGATCAAAGGCATGGTAGCCTGATGAACTCAAACCATTTCTTACTATGCCTTCCAATTGTTTGAGGAAATGTTCCAACACAACACCTCTCTATTATACTTAGTGTTATATTCACGATGGTGTTTACTAATCAAGTTATGTTTAGTCTTTTTTGTATTTACTTTGTTTCTCTCTTTTGATGAATTATTTGTGTAATTGAGTGATAATTCAAAGTAAAACAACATCCCTTGCTTAACTTCTTAGCTCTTTATTTGCTATTTTTATCTTTTCATTACTAACAAATACGAGCCAGATAACATATGAAGGAAAGAAACAAAGTTGTCCTTAAAAAACTTTACCTATTACTTGGTGTAATATGGTTAAAAATTTGTTGGAAGAATTGTAGTGGTAATACCAAAGACAAATTATATGTGTATTATTTCAATGTGATCCATGTAACTTTGGTACTCCTTGTTGTAAATGCAAGGCATTTTAGTAATAATATTGTTCTCGTTACATGTAGAAATTTTACTTGTATAGTAATAATACTTGTGTACAAATCTAAGCTCTCTTTAAAGCCATTATTGGAAGAACATGTTGAAGCAATTATAAGGTTATTATTTCAAAAGAAAGTTTCAAGATGTAAAGTTCAAGTGCAAATAACATCTAGAACAAGACATGATTATAGTATGGTTAATACTTGTAAAATAATGTAACAACAATTTTTAATTGCAATGAAATATTATTGATCATTCCATTTGAGTTGTGCTTCAATAGATTCATTATATGGTATTGTTAAACTTTTGTAAATTATATTCTAAGTTAATTTTAGTTCTTTATTTAAAGATATGAGATATATGTGTGTGCAAGCATTTTTTTAATCTTTTATTTGATCTCTTACAAAGTTAACATTCAAATAATTTCTCAAATTCAACTTAGATTTTGACATAAATATCAATAATAGAAACAAGATTAACAATGGATTAATACAATGAAACTTTGTTACACAAATTCATATTTGGATAGACCCAAAACTCAATATCATTCATTAGCCTCTATTCGCTAAAGCACAAAAAAATTATGAAACTAGTATCTACCATGGTATTGAATTACAAGTGCATAGAATATATCTTATTTACTATGATTTATTCTTTCTTTGGCACAAAATTTTTATTCATTTAACACAAATTGAATTGCATGCTTTGACTTTGTACAAACCACTCTTAAAAGTTAAAACATGAACTATTGTTGTAGGGGTCTTGTCATCATCTTTCATGGCATGACACTTATACCACCAACATCCTATTCTTTATTATATTGATGATGATTTGCAATTTCTTTTATTTGTTATTAACATCTATTCCTCTACATTGACATTATCATGATGGTGAAAAACATATTTAGTTAACATTAATGCCCTAATTTGAATTATAATTAGAATTATTATACACGTTATAGGAAATATAACAAGCAAGAAACAATAATTGTACCTTATATTTAAATAACCCTTTAACCACTTAAAATATTTATTAAGAGAACTATGATCACTACAAACATAGGCCATAATTATCTACCATATTCAAGGAAAACTTTGAAGCACACGTACAAAACTAATGCAAAATTTAGCTCATCTTAATTATGAAAAAATTTTGTTTAACAACCAATGGTTGTCTTATAAGTACAAAACCAAGTCCTTCAAACAAAAATTTACCATAATTTTTAACAAGAATATTAATGATAGATAAAGCTTCCAATTAGCATTCAACATACCAAAGTTTTATTTTTACATGGAAAACTACAATGGATAGGTCTATTCAAAGATTTCATATAATAAAAAAACTAAATTTGTAATGTAGGAAAAAGAATACAAAAAATTCCTTTTGATTATATTGAAGATCTATTACTAGTTGGCATATGTGAGCAAGGTTTTGTTTCCCACTTATCTGTCCTCTTTTAGTATACATGTCTAAAGGTGTGAAAGAGAAAATATAAGGAAATTAATGCAAATAAAACATGACACAAGTGTTTTTCCATTTATAACTTATGAGTCAACACAACTCATAGGCATATTGAGTTGCAAAATAAGAAAAAAAATCAACTTAGGGCATAAACTAATTTAAATCCTAGGAATGTTTTCTTTAATGAGCCTAGGTATGTCAATTAATTTGAAATTTTTCCTAGGAACATGCTCTAGATACAAAAATCAAATTTGAATAAAGAAGAATTCGAGGTCATCATAATTTTTTGAAGATAAATATTCAAGAAAATTACCAATTTAGACAAAAAAATTTCAGGTAAGATGGATAAATAAAATAGAAAAAAATAAGATGAAGAACAAATGTACACACGATAAATACAGAGTGAAAAGACTCACTAAAAATATTTAATAATATTAGAAAAAGTCACCAAAGATTATGTTGGAGTTTGTTGAAACACATCGTGCTCTTTTCAATTGAATGGATCTTGTTTGGAGGCTTTGTCATCATCTCCCAATGGACCTTAAATTTCTTGAAGTACACCAATGCATGCATTGCCTCCATCACATGTTGCACCAACTTGGATCCAAGGGTGAATCCAGTATGCTTCTTACTCTTCCATGAGTTTTGATAAGAAAATAAAGTGTGTGATGTTAGAGTGTTGTGGAAGAAGAATAGCAATATTCAACCAGAAAAATAATAATAGATGGGTAGCTTCTTCTTCCGTCATGATCGTTGTCGCTCTCCTAGGACTTTCAGATTTTCATATCATTCAATGAAAAATTAGAAGTGGATTAAAGGTGACAGGGACTAAAGTTAAGTTCTTTCCATTGTCACTTTATTAGGGTTTGGAAATTAACAAATGATTTGAATAATATTTGTTTGCAAATATGTCCAATTGTTACTTTTATATAAGGACGTAACTACAAAACCAAAAAACAAATACTTTCAAGTAATCAATCTTCGATCTCGATCGTTTAATTTTTATTAATATATCTAATAATGAGTTGAATAATATTCATTTTGGTACTTCACCTTAAATTGATTATAAATATTTATGATTAATATGGAGACAACAAAGTCATAGTTAAAGTGTTTAATATTTAACATTTAGATTTTAAATAAAATACTTTAACTAAATATAAAGGTCCTTATCACCATTAATGTTTGACAACTACCATTTTTGTAATATTTATTCTGGTGCATAAATGAATAATTATTTCATCCTTTTATAACTTATAACTTTTTTTTACTAACTTTTATAAAATCTTGTAATTAATTAGGATTAATTCCTTTTAACTATTTAATTATGTTTTCTTATTAGTTTGTATTATGAAGGATTTGAGAAAGAAACTCTTATTTAGTAGATGTGAAGAAACATATTATTTAAATATTTAAATTTATTTATTTTCACATTTAAGTTAACCCATCATTACATCTTGTTGGATTTTTTTTTTACATATACAATGATCACACTAATATTAAAACCTATGATTTAATGCATTTTACTTAAACCTCTACCAATAAAAAATTATTTATTTTTAATATATAATGCTCATCATCAAGCCTATCCTAACAATTTGTTGGAGGATTAATATACACATTCTTTTTTTATACATAAACTTAAAAAAGGATGATGTTAGAAAGAATTAATTTACATGTTTAAATATTAGGAGTGAGAGACATATAAACTATAGTTCTAAGACTTTTGATATTTATACCTATTTTAATTCATAAATATACCCCTTTTCTTTTTTTTAATTACCAATTCACCCTTTATAGAAAAATAATTTAAACCTTATTTTTTATTCTCATTTCCTCTTAGCTATTCCTTTTACTTGCACTTGTACTACCACACATACTACTTCAACATTTCAAAAGTTTATGCAGAGTATTCCTTTTCCAAAACATATTTTTCGAACCAAGATAGAACCATGAGAAAGCATTCAATTGAAACCTTACCACTAATCTCTTCTTCCATTGGAACCAAATTAAACATTTTTCTAGTTCACCCAACAAATAAATTTCACGTCTTTAAGAATAGGGCCCCCAAAAGTTTATTTTAAATTGAGCTCCACTCTCTCAGTCCAGTATCTTCATAATAAAAAAGGAAAAAAGTTAAAAATAATATACAAAGTGCAAGTTTTATATGTCCAAATCCCGACTAATTTAGTACATAAAGTTATTATAGAAACGTTGAGCTTCCACTCAAAGAATTGGCAATAAAGTACAAACAAAATAATGCTAGTAACTATTAGATATCAAATGTAAAATAACATTGTGGTATATGAAGTATTTTACACTAAGACACAAATGATTATTGAAAGAAGACAATGGATGCTAGTGATAAAGGATGTTGAAAGAAAAGAGAGATTTAGGATAACGAAAGTGGGAGAGAAATAACTGAAAAGAGATAAAGGAATTATTTCAAAAGGAGAATAATTTAGGAAGAAAAATTATTAAATAAAAAATATTGAGAGGTATATTTATTAATATAAAGAGGTATATATATCATTTGTCTACTCCAAACACATATAACCACCAAGGCCCAATTCTATGGACAAACAAAACTAATAGCAAGTTACAACACCAAACGAACAATGGGCCGGGCCTAACCATTTACCATAGGGTTTCGATCACTATAAATACCCAAAATGTCAAAGCCAAAAACCTAGGGTTTTGTCGCTGCAATTGGAGTTTGCTGCTTCTTCCACCACTCCGCACCTCACCCTCTGTGCCTCTCCATCAAGTTCGTTCTCTTCCCTTTCTTCCTTCTTCTGTTCCTCTCTCTCTGCACTTTCTCTCTCTAACTGTTCAATTTGCTTTTGCAGACATGGCTGAAATCATTAACGAAGCTGGCGCCGTTCCAGATCCCACCCAAATCGACGTCAAGCTCTTCAATCGCTGGAGCTTCGAAGACATTCAGGCACGCCTCTTTTGTTTTCCCTTTTTATTCACTCTGCATCTCATCAAGTTTAACAACTTTCATTAATTATGTTAGTTGTACGCGGAAATTACCGATTTTTGAAATAAGTGTTCTGTGCAGTATTGCATTTTTGTTTATTTAGTTTTGTTTGTTTTGTTGTTATAAGGGTAATGATGTATGTAGTACTGGCTGATAAAAAAATTAACTGTGTTTCGTGTTTTCGTGGTGTTGTTGTCTCTTAATAATGTTTTTGTTGTTGTTAGGTTACTGACATGTCTCTGGCTGATTACGTTGGAGTATCTGCGTCAAAGCATGCTACATATGTTCCTCACACTGCTGGTAGGTACTCGGTGAAGAGGTTCAGGAAAGCGCAGTGCCCCATTGTTGAGAGGCTCACCAACTCTCTCATGATGCATGGAAGGAATAATGGAAAGAAGCTCATGGCTGTTAGGATTATCAAGCATGCCATGGAAATCATTCACTTGCTCACTGACCAGAACCCAATTCAGGTCATTGTTGATGCTGTTATCAATAGGTATGAATTGGCACTCAGATAAGGTTTTTATGCTGTGATTTTTTTATTTTGATGGGTTTGCTTTTGGTCTTAGATTGTGGTTGTTGTGTTATTGCTGATCCCAACTATTTGTGGCTCATACTGTCTGCAATCATGGGTGGATGTTAGATGTTTTGAGTATATAATTTAAAACTCAGTTAAACATGTTTGGCTTTTGTGAACCTGTATTGTAGGAAGTTTTGGCTTGCCAACAATGGAATTTGAAGTTTGGTATTGGGAAAATTGTCTTTGGTGTCAAAGATGGGTTTTTATTTTTAAAATATATGTCGACAGATGGTAAAATTTATGTTGGCAGCTACCGTCTGTCATGATTTGGAGAATGGAATGATGAATATTGTTTCCCTATTGGTTTGATTGCCTTAATGATGGCATTTTGTATTAGCTCTATCTGACCATTCTTCTTATCTCCTTTTTTTTTTGTTTTGTTATTTATAGTTAGATGGGGTTAATTAAATATTTTGGCTTTGGGAAGAGAAACATTTAGCATATATTGATGTTAGAGCATGTAAATTGTGTTGCCTTAGATAAATCATAACCAGAGTTGGAGAATGACATGATGATTAATCATTTCCCTATTGGTTTGATTGCCTGGATGATGGCACTTATGTATTAGCTCTATCTGATCATTCTCCTTAATAAGTTGAAAAGAATTGTAGTTGTTTTATTTTCATGTGATTAAAAACATGCCATTTAGAGTTATTGTAGATATTACTAAGTTGTTCAATGAAGTTATAATTACATGATTCCTGTTTGGATTATTTTACTTGATGATATTTTTCAACTATGGGTGTTCATTGTCCATATTTTATTACATTATAAAATTAAAATTATAAAATACTTGAAAGTGAAACAAAGTATTTGCTTTGTTAATCAAACTGCTCACGAGTTTTAATATTTTTACTCATTTTCATTGGTTAAAGCAACTTCTTTTGGGGCAAGGAAATCCTGGTTTTGTATAGCTACCTTGGTTTAGGGCTTATAGATCAATGATAGTATGAGATGGAGAATGACATGATGAATAGTTGTTTCCCTATTGGTTTGATTGCCTGAATGATGGCACCTTTGTATTAGCTCTATCTGATCATTCTCCTGAGTAAGTTGAAATATAGTTGTGGTTGGTTTATTTTCCTGTGTCACACCATTTGGAAAAAGGTGATTCATTACCCCAGGTCATACAATTATAAGTGGTTGTTACTTAAATATGTTTTGTTAGCCTTTTATTTTCTCAGGTTATAATCATGTTAAACAAAGTTTCTTGTTAATAAAGAGTTTAAAGTGTAATGTTTGATTTTCTTGAGAAAATTGTGTCCACTGGACAAATTTCGCAAAGCATGAAACAAAAAAATGTATAACGAGCATTGATACAATAAACAGAAAACATTTGTTTGTAATGTGCATTTCAAATGGCCTTTTAATATGCTATCATTACACTGTAGCAAGGAGAATACTGTCAAGTTACTTTTAATTTCAATATTTTATCTGGCTTGATTGTAACTAAGTTTTTCATTTATTCAGTGGTCCCCGTGAAGATGCCACTAGAATTGGTTCTGCGGGAGTGGTGAGGCGACAAGCTGTTGATATCTCACCCCTTCGACGTGTTAATCAGGCCATTTATCTTCTAACAACAGGTGCACGGGAAGCTGCCTTCAGAAACATCAAGACAATTGCTGAATGCTTGGCCGATGAACTTATTAATGCAGCAAAAGGTTCATCCAACAGGTATACTTTTACAATCCCATTCCTGGAGCATACATTTTCTGATGTAATTTTATCCTTCTTTTGGTTTTGCTGAAAAAATGTTACTCTGTTTCAGTTATGCTATCAAGAAAAAGGATGAAATTGAGAGAGTTGCCAAGGCTAATCGTTAAGCCGCCCGATGAAGCAGTATCGGTGACCAGAGATTTTGTTTCTATCTTTGTACTTCATTTATTTCAATTTCGAATATTGTGTAATACTTTCGCTGGCTTTTAGTTAATTTTTAGTTTTCTTAAAGATTTACATGAACGATTTTGTTTCTTGGACATAAATTTATATTCCAAGACTTGGAGTTTAGTCATAGTCAGTCGGCTTTATAATTTATTGTGATGATTTAAATTTAGGCGGGATACATTTAGGGATTCCTTAGGGGGCTCCTAAGGAATCTGTAGCTAAAAACAATGTTTAATTGTCTCCACTACAATATTTGAATAATGGTGTTCCTCCAAGTATTAAAATATATATTATGCCAAGACTACAATCGATGAAGTTGGGGAAGTATGTTTTAACTTATGTATGACATTCACAAGATATTTTTATTTCAAATAGATCAACCAAGGTTTGATAGGTTTATTTTTGGATCAAGATCTAATTTACTTTAGTTGATAATGTAAGTATATCTAGATTGTATAATTTTTCTGCAGTCATGATGAATTTAATTAAAATTAAAATTTTTAAAATTTAAAAAGAAATCTTATCAAAATACCGTGCACAATTTTATTTTCATCAAAATAACTAACACTGAATAGTTTTAAGTTTAAAATTTTAAAAATTAAAAAGATTATATCAAAATAATTTAACCATGCCTTTTCATTCTAAATTCATCCATCATCATTTTGGAGGATCTTGACCCTTTATTTTTGTAAGTGAATTATTAAATTTTTAATGAGGTACATGTTGAATTTAAGGTTAAAATGAGAATATATTAATGAATTAACTTTATTTAAGAAAAATCGTAGTTAACATCGAATAGCTGAACTTTTTTCTGGATAAATAAATTTCATAAAATATTAAAATGTAATTTTGAGGAATTTAAGATAGGAAATTCGTATCTATTTTTAGAAGGATAGTTAATTCATTGAACATGAAGATGCTTCGTGATAACATGGTTAAAAATTAAAATGAATAAAATATACAATTCTTTTACATAAGAAAGACATTTGTATTTCTAAAATTGATGTACTTGTCCTTCAAATTTTTAAGAATTATATACATTTGTCCATTTATATATACACACAAATACACACAAGATTTCATAATTATTTTATAATTATAATTCTTAAGTATAGGTTAAATAAAGTATAAAATTATAAATTTATTTTTAATTTTATTTTGACATATGTAATTATGATTATAGTTATGTCAAATTTAAAAAGAAAAAAAGATAAATACTAACATGCATTAAGAACATTGGTTTTAAAAAAAAATTATAATGGGATGCTTGAAAGTGTATTATTTTGATTTTAAGATGTGTTTTCATATGATTTCTAATAAAAACCTTTTTTTTTAATTTTTTAATCAATGTCTTAAGGGAATTGGTTAACAAGACTTAAAAAGTTATCTATTTAGTGTCACACTAGTGATAATGACAACATTGATATAAGGGACTTGTAAGATGTGACACCGATAATAATGAGACATTAATAGTGATGATAATAATGATAATTAAGTAAGAGATCAATTCTCTTGTTTAAGGCTCGTTTATGATGACCAAAATTCTTAATACATTAAGTTGGACTAGTTTGCAAAATAAATAATATTTATGTTTTTGGTGCATTCCTGCTTCATGTAGTACTTATTTAAACATCTTAGACCATAGATAAAAAAATAATAATTTGAAAAAAATAACTATAAAATAAAAAATGAACTAAAATATCAAAATTATGATTTTTTATTTTCCTTTTATGAGTTTTTATTTATTAATAATTAATTAGATTTAATGGTGTTAGATCATAAAACAAATCAAAAGTATTAATATTTTGATTATGAAAAACATATAATGTGTTGATTCGTTTGTATATATCAAAACATACAAATGTTGTTTATGTGCTTCTTTATAATTGTGTCTGTTCAATAGACAATAATACCCCTTATGACATATATTTAACCATTTGCTCGACAATTATTACATAACAATTTTTTATCTTACGTGTAGAGAATGTTTCAAACCATTTGCCTAGGATTTGTCAAAGCTTCAAAGTTGAAAATTAAACATGTATTAGAGAAGATTTATGATGACTAAAAAATTGCACTTGTACATGCTTAGAAAACCTCTCAACATACAAAAAAATGACAAGACTTCTAACTTAAGATAGAAGTCTACAAACGTAGATAAAAAGATCGCCTTATAAAAAGTAAAATAACTAGTTAATGAAAAATAATTAATACAATATTTAATACCACATTAGAACGTCATCAATAGAAGGAGCCAAGAAACTGTTGTGAGTTGACAAATACTTTGAAGAAATTGGTTATAAGTAGAAGATGATTAAAGACTTTGAAGAGAATGTGCACATTTTCTTTGAGCTGCTGCTCTATAAACCTTTAAAAACAAAACTTTTTTTAAATATTATTAGTTAGAGTTCTCAAACACTCGTATATTTGAGAGATAGACTCTTGTTTTTCCTTTTATATTTGTTTGTATTAGATGTTGTAGAGTCTAAAAAAATTCGTAAACTCCAAACCTTAGAAACCTAAGACTAAACTAGGAGTGACTTGGTAAAGAATACTTGTTGAGTTAGCTTGAAAAAGTTAAAAAAATACTACTTATTGTAAGAGTAAGAAATGACTAGAGAAAATAATACTTGTAATATTGTGATATAGTGAAACTTGATGGTTTGCTAAGAATTAGATGTAGCCTTAGTGATAGAAATGATGCATTATTAAAATAGTTGTAACTTTATCTTTATCTCTAACTTTTAAAGGGGAATATTTTTTTGCTTTATGTTTTAACATTTGTTTTCATATAAAACTTTTTATTGTTATTTTGAAATAGACATTTGTTTGAAAGTCCTTCTCTTCAATCTCTCTTTTACACAAATGATAAAGTTAAGAACTTTGTTGAATATCCTTTTTACAAAAAGTTTTCAAAATACAATTCAACCTCGTATTTTTTGTGTTTCTAAAAATAGTAAGTATACTAATAAAACACAAATCAAATTATTAGTAAAAAAACCTAAATGATTAAAATCAAATAAAAAAACAAGGAATATGACATTATCATTTATCAATAATTAAAGTTCTAAATACCTGTAACACACTATCCAAAGATTAAAATTCCCAATAAAATAAAGTAATTATTAAAAAATTGACAATTAGAACTCCACAAAAGTTTCTTGTAACAACATTATTCACAAACTTCTACACATCATAACCCATCGTTCCCAAGAAGATTTTATAAAAGATAGACCCATAGAGAAGATTGCAACCTTTACTTCATAAGGTGACTAGAGCTACAAGAGAATCCCAAGTAGCCTAGTCAAGGAAATAAATATTTTGAAAAGCTAAATATTGGAGATGATAACTATTTGAAATAAATCTTTAAAGAATGATTGAGCCTCTCTTTTTAAAATTTCCTTGTCTGTGCACCGCATACCATTAATTTGAAAGGCTAGCCATTTTATTTCTCCTTCTACAAATTGTAGTTTGTGTGTGAAATAACTTAGTATTCTTATACCAAACTTCACCTACTTCTCCATAGATTTCTAGTTCACAAAATTTCTTCTTAGTAGAATACTTGATTATAATCTTTTTGAAGATTCTTTTTGAAAGCTATAAGAAAAGAGAACCCAACGTAAAGTTCCTTGTGAACACCTTTTATTTGAGCTTCTAACTAACATTTTCTTCTAAAAAAATTTAGCAAAAACTTGATTATTAAAATGAATGGGCTCCTCCTTAGCCATAATAAAATTTAAACTTATTTGTTCATATAATAAATTTACAAAAAATATCAATAACATAATTTTAAAATATATTATCTATTATTAGCTATAGAGTTGGATAAACGGATAGCTCGCCCATTTAGGCCTGCACTCGTTTAATCCCGTCCGCCTAGCTTGCAAATTAAATTGGTTCCATTTTTTAGGGTCCACACTTGTTTTGCGTAGGCTACGGGTAAATAGGTAAGCCCGTGACCTGCAATAAAAAGAAAATTAATATTTAAATTTAAACTAAATATAAAATATTTGTATAGAAAATAAGAAACAAGTCAGAAATGGGATATCAAAGTTCGCAAGAGGGCAAATTGGCGTTTACGGGGAGGGACAGGCAGTGGGATCGCAGTTTGCGAGTGAATGCCACATTGGAGATGTAGTTGTGTGTATTGATTCTTAAGCTATGTGCAAACTCAAAATACTTTGAATGGAAACAATATTTAAAGCATACGGACTTGACATGGTATAAATCAAAATTTTCTCTTCTTCTTTATGGTTGTGGTAATCATGGGGCTCAACTTCCTTTTGCTTTTGCTTTGTCATTTGCTCCTTAAAACACAAATCTTCCTTAGTTAACATAACAAAAGAAATCACTTTGTTAGATGCAATATCAATTGAATCAAAAGAATTAAAGTCACTACATAATTGAATAGAAGAAGTGAGATTTTGAAACTACTCTTTTAAGGATTCCTCCTTACTTTCCTTTCCAATTATTTCCATTTATTTTTCTTTTTCTTGTAACTCTTTTTCTCTTATTTCCTTTTATTGTAATTCTTTTTCTCTTATTTTCTTTTCTTGTAATTCTTTTTCTCTTTTTCTACTCCTTTCAAGTTTTTTATGCCTCTCTTTTCCTTCTATTTCCCAATTTGGACATTCAGAAGTCATATGTCCTCTCCCCTCACACATTGAACACCTAATAACACTAGATTTAAGCTTTGAGAATGGACTTTGCTTTTTGTGTAAGGTTGTCCAAATTGAGCTTTCACTCTCTATTTTCTCATGTATAGGCCTCACTCTTTCCTTTCTTCTATACCTACGTTGATCCTCATTATGTCTTGCTCTAGACCCATGAGAACCCTCTACATGTCTTGGTTTAAGATTAGAAGCTCTTGACTTATCCTTTCTAGATGCATGATCATCATATAAATCATTACTAACTTGAGAATATGAATTAGATTTATCATTCTTTTTAATTAAGTCATCTACCCTAAGGTTCAAATCACTTATACTTCTTTCAAATCTATCATTTATTCTCCTTTCACTTTCCAATTGAATCCTATGCATTTGTTGTATCATGTTTGCTATCATTTTGGCAAATTTTGGAGACAAAACATCATTATCACTATCACTTGCCATTCATACAAGCAAAAAACAAAGTTAGCACAATTTATATAAAGAAAAATTCTCCAAACAAGGCACTTGCGTTTCACACTTTAAGGCTTTTCAAAGATGATACACTCTTGTCTTTTTCCATTTCCTAACTTTCCTTTATCACTAGGAAGCAATTTCTCCAAATGCAAAATTCAAAGGCTAAACTTTGTGTAAGAGGAACATATTCAGTTAAACCAAGAATAAACCAAATGAAATGAAAACTATAAGAAAAACCAAGGAAGCAAAAGAAGACAATCAACAAATGCTAAAAGAAATGGAGGTAATACTTCAAAGTAGAAAGAGATGAAGACAATTTAGTATAAGATGTAAGAAACTTAAAAATTTCAAAAGTAACAAAATAAGGAAGTAATGAGACAACTCAAGTAAACCAAAGCATGCAATACACAATGAAGAAAGGAAGTAGGAAACTTAAAGCATGCACATGATTTCAAATGACACAAGAGTGCACTAGAATCACCAAAACATGCTATACACAATTTTAGAAATTTTCAAGACATATAAGAGGCTTCAAAACATGTGTTACAAACAACAAAGCCTAATAGAATGAATAAGATGTACAACACACCAAATTATCAAACAAATCAAGGTGAAAATAGCTAAATATGGCCTCAGTTTTGGTGTAAAAAAGGCTTATACACAAGCTTCCAAACAATAGCTTACAATTTCAAGTATTTGACAAGCAAAAATACAAGATAATGTTGATTTTAGCTTGTGTAAATTTCAAACAGGAAGTAATCTAATGTGAATGGAAGCTACACAAGTGTATAATGAAGCACACTTGGTGAAAATGGATCAAATAAGCTAGAACAATGTCTTGGATTATGTGTCAATTTCATGCAATTTTTCTTTCCTTTTTCTCTTTTTTTTTAACTTGTCATTGGTGCAAACTCAAGAAGTGGCTGAGAGCTTCATAATGCTTTTCTTTTCTTTCCATTTTGATTTTTAAATTGAATTTTGAAGGCAACAAATTTCACTAAAATTTTAAATGAAAGTTTGGAGGTAAATTCAATTTTCACCAAAAATTTGAATTGACACTTGGAGGTAAATTCAAAATTTCACCCAAATTTGAATGGAACTTTGGAGATAAATTCAAATTTTACCAAAGTTTTGGTGGAAAAATTTGAATGAACTCAAATTTTAAATGAAATTTGAAAGAAAATTGAAATTTTAGAAGAAGAATGAGAAAAAGATAGATTCAAACTTTCAAGAATCAAAGGAGAATAGATTTCATAATTCACACACAAGACAACTCAAGAACATGCAAGATCTAATAGTCAAAAGTTTAGATCTAACAAGAAAACATCTAGGAAGCAAGATCAACGCTAAGAACACATGAATATCTCAAGAACACATGATGAACACTTGAATAAAAATTTCTAGATTTAGATCAAACTACATATGTGTTACCAAATATTTTTTCATATTTTGAACCCTGAGCATATGTAGAACAAACCTAAGCATTAATTTGAAAAAATAACAAAGAAAAATCAAAGATCCAAGCCAAACAAAGGTTCAAACAAGTCACATCACCAAATAAGAAGAAGAACACCAAATAAAGCAAGAGACTAACCTCTAAATGATGTTCTTCAAGCTAGAAGACATGTAAAAACACTTCAAGCATGAGTCCGAACCAAAACAAAGCAAAATGAGCTCTGAAACAAGTTCAACAATGAAGGAAAATGCAAGAGGAAAGCTTCAAACTCAAGAAGGAAGGAGAAGACACTAGCTCGTGGAGTAGAAGCAAGTAACATGTGAAGGAAGCACAAAAAGCATGTGCATCTAACAAAAAGTACCTCAAGCATCAAAAGCATGACTTAACATGCATTACACAAGCAAGCAATGAACATGTGCTCAAATTCAAGCCACAACACGATACATGCACGAGCAAACATGAAACACATTAATAAAGCTTGAACAAACCATGGAAAGCATGTGAAATGCTTAAAAACATAAACCTAATGCAATAAAGCATGTTCATATGAGTTTGCAAATGGATCTAAACAAATTTGGCACGAATTTAACTTAAAATTATATGATTTAATCGAATTTGAAGATTAAACTTGAAGATGATAAGCTCTAATACCAAATATTAAGCTCCAAGCCTCTTGAAGCTTGAATTCCCATGGATCTTCATCCAAATCAAGTAAATCTTCAAGGATAAAAAATGGACTAGGAAGAAGAATTGGTTTTTGCCACTTGAAGACTAATATTCAAGATAAAGAATGAAGAAATCTGCCACAAAGTTTCTATGCTTTGATAAGAATTCAAAGAGAAATCACTTACTTGAAACTAGAGAGAGAATTCTAAGACTCAAAATGATCAAAATTTATATTTTTTTAGTGTGATTTTTACAACTATATATAGTCATAGCTCCTAACTTGCAAGGGAAGCTAGACAAGCTTGCAAGGGAAACTACACAAGGTTGCAAGGGAAGCTACACAAGCTTGCAAGGGAAGCTACACAAGCTTGCAAGGAAAGCTACATAAGCTTGCACGGGAAGCTACATAAGCTTGCAAGGGAAGCTAAACAAGCTTGCAAGGGAAGCTACACAAGCTTGCAAGGGAAGCTACATAAGCTTGCAAGGGAAGCTACACAAGCTTGCAAGGGAAGCTACACAAGCTTGCAAGGGAAGCTACACAAGCTTGCAAG
>JAMLFT010005790.1:0-17034 GCA_026544285.1 Pachyrhizus erosus
AAACTAATGATAATTTTTATTATTTAAAATAAAATATAATTTAAATTTAAAATTAAAGATAATTACTAGCATAATTATAATAAAAATAGTTTAAATTTGAAAAATGTAAAACCTTAATTAAAAAAACCATGAATTGTGTATGGAAATAACTGTGTAAGAAGGAAGATAATGAAATAACTGAAACAATAAAGAGAGTGAGAATGTCAATCTTTAAAATAAATACTCAAGGTTATAATACAAGATTGTACTTGCCAAAGTTATCCATGACAAGGAAAAGATTTACCCAATAAATTTTTATATAAATTAATGAAGAAAAAAATACAAAATGAACATAAAAAAATTTGCCAATAAAGAATGAATTCAATAGAATATAATATTAAAATTGCTAATTGTAAGACTTTTAGGCCTTAATTTTTCCTGTTCATATATAAACTTAGAAAATATATAAAAAATTAAGAGAGAATTGTGACCTTCTTCTCAAATAAATGGCTTTGGCACGGTAGTAAGGATCATCAGAGAAAAGCTCCTTTTCTTGCTTCCAAACCTCATCTATGTACTCAAGAATAATGAGGGACTTGTAAATAGGTTTATCATTGTGAACCTTGTTGTGAATGGGATTGGACTTCAATCATAACTCACTCTTGTTTTGATTCTTAAATATATCTTTTTCTTCCTTATACACAAACTCAATTCCCTTCTCTAACAAGGTAATGTTCACTCTCATCACATATTGGTTTGTCCAAAACCCCTCAAGAACTACTTCAATCATGTTATAGAACAAATGAATAACTGACCATCAATTCTTGTTGGTCTTCAAACATGATATGTTGCCTATGCGCCCTTTGTTATTTATAGCACTATAATCACTCGACATTTATTGTATGTTGTCTTTGCAGTTTAGAAAACAAATCTCCAGAGTTAGTGTTTGTATTTGAGATGATAGTTTAAATTGAAATAATTTTGTACCAACTTGGATATATCGAATCTGCCTAATCTGAATAATATGGAAGAAATAAACAATAGTTCACTTCCTGCAAATTCTTTGAAAAACTAAAAGTCCAAGGTTGTGATTAGTTGAAGAATCTACTTTTGTATACCTTCGCAAAAAAAAAAAAAAGAATCTCAATTTGATAAGATACAAATTTCAAAATGCAAATGTATATGGAAGACATCATGCTAAAGAAAGACTTGAGGATGAGAAATAATTTCCTAAGATTGTGCTCCCTAATTTGATTCACTTGTGTTGGAAAGCTTACCTCTGCATTTCAATTTTTGTTTGACATCAACAAGTCATGAGGATAACCAATCCATTCCCATGACATTATTTAATGAAAAGGTGGACACATGATTTATAGACTATGATTCAATGTTCAAATTCTTTTATGGAGACACTGGTTATATCTAAAATTATGGGAAGTGGACAATTATTTCTAGGGACCAATTGATTAGATTTAGACTTTGTAAATACAAGAATTTGAGATGTAAAAGGATCTTCAACCAAAATCAATGCCAATTCTCTTATTTTATTTACTTTCTAGTATTATTTATAACTTCATTTACAATCTTTGTTTACTGTCTTTACTTTTGTTTACAACTTTCTTTATTTTTCAAGTCTTTAAGAATAAAGTAACAAAGAAACTTCAATCTTACAAATTGTTACAAAAAAAATTTGAAGTGAACAAGGAACTTATTTGATTGAGAGACAAATCTCTTTCTTGAGTCAATCACTTAAGTGAGAATCAACTAGTGTTAGTTGTTATAATAACTAATCAATTTTAACACCAACATTAATAGATAAAAATCAATAAAAAAAAAAAAGGTGTTGGGTAGATATTTACTTAATTTCCTTATGATAGAGGATTTCATCTCTAGTTTTATACATAAAATTAATACTTCATATGTCCATTATATTTATTTTTAAGAAAAAAAAAATTATCCTAAAATAATTGTCATTTCTTTCAATATAGTACTTCCTCCATTACAAAATAATGGTCCTTTTAGTTTTTTGTTTTTGGTCCAAAATAATAGTTCTTTTAACTTTATGAAGTTATTTTTTAACAATGCCCTTAAATATAATTAAGATCAATTAATACTTACATTAAAAAAAGACATTAATTATTAAATATATTTGTTATTGGTGAAAAATAAGATAATTTATGTCAAGGGTAATTCAACAATTAAGGCTATTTTTGTCTAAATTTGAATTAGTTAAATGTTTTTTAATCAGTGTGTCGTAACTTTAAAGGATCATTATTTTGAAATGAAATAAAAGTTAATTATTTTTTCATCTATATCCTTAATATATTTTTTTAATATTAATATTGTCACATGTTGTATTTAGTAAAATTAATTCAAACTAAGATTAATTTAGTAAAATTGTTACTTTTTTCATCTATTAAATGAGTTTTTTTTATCTATATAACAAAATTTATGACAACAAGTATAATGGGATAGAAGAAGTAATAAATATGTTTGTAAAACTCACTATTAAATAGTTATTTATTAGAAGTTAAATATTTAAATAATTGTGAAAAAAATGGCCTCCTCTTCAATTCATTTTTGGATCCGTTCTTGATAAATAAGTGTTAATATAATATTTTTTAAACAATTAAAGAGAGTTAATGTAAAGATAGAAAAGAGAGAGATATAAAAAAATTGACAAAATCTCAAAGGATGTCAATGTTATTTTCTCTAAAATGAATGGAGTCTAAAAGGGAATATTTCGTTGATTATAGAAACTTATTCATTTTGTTGGGAACAATACTAGATTATCTTTATTTTCAACACAACTAAAAGTTTGTGATCATCAACGGAGGTCTATAATACTTGAAGGAAAACATGGTTTTGTAAAGGAGTGCGACATGAGGCGGGGAAGAAGGAATTAATCTCTATCTTTAAGTAGCTAGAAGAGACACTGATTGACAAATCTTTTCACGAGGTGACTCATTTGGGTTTGTTGATATTGGTTTGATCCCTTTCTATATTTGGTTTTATAGCTTTGGACATCAACTTTAAAATAGAAGCAGAGTGTCCTAAATTCATAGCTTGGGCTAAGAGATGCATGCAAAGAGAGACTATCCAAATCTCTTCATGATTAGAAGGTAGCTATATTGTGGCCACGCAAAAAGCATTTGAGAGAAAAGAAAGTGTTCATGAATAAACTAATCCATTGAAGAATTGTATATTGAATATGATATTGTAAGGTCTTGTGTAATATTTTGTGTTTTGTAGACACTTAAGTGTGTATCGGATTTGGAGCTGAGGAGGCATGGATGGATGTTATCTTGTTTGTTTAAAGTTGTATATTTATGGTCAATAAACAGTCAATTTTATAAGGTACATAGTTCTTTCTCAAGTGATGGGCGAAGAAGAAACATCTCAATTTGGTTTGAAATCTTGAGGTCCCAAGAACTTATTAATTTGCTTTGCTTATGATAGATATGGGTTCAAGACTAGAAAATACTTCATATCGTATGACGTTTGATAAATGGTTGTTTCCTAAAACCAAATCATAGTGCCCACCCAAGTAGTGAAGTAAAACAGTGTTTTGCCTAGTTCAGTGGTTGTTTGTGTTGCAATCTTCATTAGTATCACCATCTTATTTCCTCTCCTACATTGTTGTATTTTGATAACTTGATTTCCTGTTATTCAATACATAATCCATATCATACCAGGCATGCACCATATATTTGTAGATGACTAGTTCGTTCTAATGTATAAAGCTGTTTGCATATACAAGTTCAGTTTCATCACTTCTTTACATATCAATTTGTATATATCCTTACCTAGGCTTAATCTTCTTTCAAGTTTCATTGTCTTTGAAACGAGTTGGCAATATATTCTTCCGCATGTCAAATTAATGGGAGATGTAAAACTAAAATTTAGTTTAGATTTACATTTGTTCTGATTAGTCTGAATTTATGGATAAAATAAGAAGCTGATGCTTAACGTTACATTCTACTGTATTATTATAAATACCAATACTATAAGAATAAAAAAAATATCATATGACTTAGTAATGAATGTGATTGACAATAACATTTTAAGAGTTTAAAAATAATAATTTTATTTAAATAGGTTAAAATGCACTTTTAAACATAAAATTACTAAGTACAATAAATACTTTCAAATTTTAAATTAATATATACTTTTGGAAAAGGTGTTGTCTACTTCATTAGTAAAGGTGTGTTAATTTTGAAAGTGTTGCCAAAAGTAAACGACATAATAGACATTTCAAGATTTTAAACAAAAACAGACTAGTTTGGTGGGTACGTCAAAGTTGGTTTTTAGTCCAAATTGCAAATGAAGCACCGTAGAATGCAGAACAATGTCGTTAGCCAACACTGTCAATGCCACAGTGCATAAGTTTGCAATTGCTTAAAGTACCACCAATTGACAAAAGGCACTAACAGAAATCATAACCAATAGACAATCGTAGGCTGTATACAATGCAATGCATGCTCACTACTATTACATGTTAGCTTACTAAGAAATTAAAATGTTACAAATTAATAACTTCGAAAAGACACGGAATGTTACAAGTTAATTTTTCTGCACCTTGTAAGCTATTGCCAAGTATAATTAAGCACAAACAGAGAAACGAAATTAGTTTAAGCATCAACGGATATTTTACGGTTCAAAGACGCTTGCAAAATGTCAAAAGGACAAATGAAAATGGCGAAAAGTTAAACAAGGATATAATATTGCAAGTAAAATTTATAATAAGAATCTGTTCTTCAGCAATACTTGTATTATGAGACTGATGCCAAAGCTAGGATATAAAACAACGTCTTTATAATAATTCAAGGATTGTAGTAATTGTGGTGTTAAGATTGAGAAAGTCATGGGTATAATTCTATATGCAACTATGTTGAGGTAGCTGCCCATCCATGAAATATTTAAAAGGCTTAATTGTGCTAAACTTGGGATGTAATTGGCTATGGAATCCGCAAGTGCCAAAAACAAATTCTTATTTCCACATTTAAACAAGGCGTGTGCCTATCATTCTAATCAGTGACACAACCAATCAATAATTTTGAAGTGCTAAAAAGAAAAACCATGAATAATATATGACAAACAATTTAAACCTTGCACGTTACAAAATTATGATTTTATCCAAAGCTTACCTCATGAATTGAATCAATCACAAATAACAATTTCCTTGCCAGGAAATGAATCTTCTAGCAAATTTCTCAGAAACCCGAATCTTGCAAAAACAATTTTTCCATTAATGATTCCCCTGTATAAGAGAAGTGGTCCCCTAATAAAGAGCAGAGCTCACGCTGATTGCTGTGAACTCTTTCTTTACAAATTTGACAATTTAAAGCAGCTACAACTGCCTCAATGGCTTCTGCTCTATATAAGCTGCCCTCATAAGGATCTTCCTGCAACAAAACTGCCATTGCATTTGTAAACTCTTCATGCTATTAAAATCACTTTCATGTATAGTAATGTAGGGTCTAAAAGTTATGATTTTATAATTACTGAGTCACAGAACTTAGATAGCAATGCATAACCAATAATTCCATATAAGCACACATTGAATGAAATTACCATATGATCAAGATGCAATAATATCACTGCAACTACAGGGAAACAAAGAAAATGTGCATTACGTTTAAGCCACCCCCATCCATGATCTTCGAGTCCTCTTCAGAAATTTAAAATCTTGGTTCTTCTGATAAGATTCCAAAAGACTGTCAATGTTTTCTGATAGAAAAAAAAAAGACACACAAAATGTGTGTGTCAGGAAAGGAAAGTAAGAAGCACATACCTATCGAGGCAGAGCAACACAGCTAGCACAGACAAGGCACACATACATGATACATCCATTGGAATTTTATTTACTCCTGAAAACAATGAGTTTCATGTCACAAAATCCTGCTTATATTGTTAGCTAAAAGACTCCAACAGCTTCCCCCTGCTTAACTGCAACATAAAATTATCAAAAAGCTGAGTCATTTCTCCAATGAACCTCTCCTTCAATTTTTCTCATTAGCAGGGTTTATCCCTGAAGTGAATCAGCTTTCCTAACATTCTCTAAATTCTTGTCTTCATCAAAACCATTAAGATGTTGGTCTGAAATGTAAAATGCTGCCACTTGAGGAAAGCATCGCAGTGCAAAGAGGGTATCCTATTTGTCTCCAAATCTAACAATTGAAGTATTAGTGGCACCCATTCCGAAGATGGAATGGCTTTGACAGAAAAGCAGAACTGCAGCTTTCAGAAACAGGCTAATGCACCTTAGAAGCCTCAAATATTTCTAGTTGAGGATCAGAGTTCAGAATAACTTGTCTAATTACATAAGTCCTTCCTATTAATTTGGGTAAAATTGGTATGATTAATTCAAGAATCTCAACATCAGTCAAGGCAAACAACACCTCTAGTATAGGTTCAACAACAATAGGTTGTCAGTGCTTCTTTAATGAGAGGATCACCAAGAATTCAACCAAGTTTTAGCAACCACATAAATAGCAAATTAACGTTCACTTAGAATATCTGATGAACAATTAGTTGTAATAGCTCCAGAATAGTCCCTTGAAAGAACAGTTGAAGAATTCTTGGATTTATAGTTGCTCTTCTCCAAGCCTTCCCTTACCTTGAGTTTGTTTGGGTGGAATCAGAGGGAAAGTATATAGGAGGAAGGTATTACTCTTTCATTGTTTGGATGGATACAGATGTAGGGAAAAGGAAAGGTTTTAGAGTAGTGCCCACAACCAATCAAAGTTCCCCCCATTTGACCTATATGATACAGGAGGAGACATGTGTTTGTTAAATTTTCATTTTTGTTTTAAATGTTTTAAATCAAATTACTTTTTTATAACATAAAAAAATAAAAGAACTAATTTTATATTAAGAAAAAACAACATAAAAAATCATATTTATAAGTTAAATTTAATTTTTTATTAGTATAAACTTTTTCTATAACATTTATATTTCTTTCTACTCTCATTTTAACTCATCCAAAACTTTTTCCTTTTCATTTCTATTCATCTAAACTACACATTTGTCTATTCTATTTCCCTTCTATTTACATGTTTCATATTTCTTTCCTTCCTATTTCACTCCTCATTCAAGCAGAGCATTAGTATGAACCTACAAGAAAAGGACTAAAAATAGTCCAATCACTACTACACAGGTCATAATTGACCTTAATTCTTGTCAATTTGGGTTGATGCTCTTCCAAAATATGTCTTCTTTCTGTCAACAGTGAGAAAGGGGATTAAAATTCTGAAATGCATGGGTAAATTATGAATTAGTAGATTTTCATCTATGAATTTAAAGTCCTGAAACTAACCTGAACAGAACCGCATTTGTATTCATCTTCATACAATTTCTCATCAATCTAAACACAAACCCGAAGAAGCTTCATCAGAATCTGCCATATTCAGTTTCACTTCCAATTACATATTCAGCTTCACTTTCAACTTCATATTCATCTTCACTTCCAACTTCATATTCTGCTTCACTTCCAGTTGCATAGTCAGTTTCACTGTCAATTTCAGAATGTTCTTCTGAGTTGAATGTGAATTTCATCTCTTGGCTAACTAACTCGGCAAGATCCTTCCTATTGCAAATTTTATAGGCATCTATAATAGCCTTGAACAAAGATTCATTTGACTCAATCTCTCCATATTCTAATTGGCTATATATCCGTTTCACACCTTCAACCATGCCAGCTTTTCCATAACAACCTACCAGATAAATATACGTTACAAGATCAGGTTCCAGATGCTCATCCCGCATTTTCATATATATATTCAAAGCCTTGTTGATATCTCCAGCTGAACCATATGCATAGATTGCCACATTATAGGCAGAGGAGTCAACATCAACCTCAGATTCTATGAATGATTGAGCAGATTCAAGTGCCAAAGCATGCATACCAACTAAAGAGTACAAAGCAGTGAAGGTTGTTTGCCGAGCATAAGGTTTCCCCTCCTGGTAAGATGACTCTAATTGTGCCACTGCTTCAGTGGGAATCCCTCCCTTCTTTAATATAGTGAATAACACTTTAAAAGTTCCATCATTTGGCAACAGCTTCTGAGATATCATCTCATGTATTAATTCACCACATTCATAGAATTGCCCGTTGGTGGCATAACACACCAGTACCTTATTATATGAAACACAATCCCTCAGTAAACCTGACAGTTTCATCTCCTCAGCAATCTCAATGGCCTCGTCAATCAGGCCCACATCCTTATAAAGATACATGATTGTTGAATATGAAATTGCATCTGCCTGGCCCATTTCTCTCAAATTTTCAAAAGCCAACTTGGCTTCAGATACCAGGCCAAGATCTGCAAAGAGGCCAATCATACTATTACATGCAACCAAATCAAGACCGCCTTCCATGTTCTTCATCCGCTGATAGATGGCTCTTGCTCCTTCCAAATTTCCAACCTTACAATAAGACTTTAGTAGGGATGTCAAAACAACTAAATTTGCAGATAATCCAGATTCTTCCATCATGTGGAAGTATTGAAGTGCCTCTTCAAGGCTACCATATTCAGCAAATCCATTTATTAAAGAACCATACACAACCTCATTCGGTTTTACTCCAACTCTTACCATTTCCTGGTACACACTGACTGCATCGGAAAGCTGACCAAGGCGAGCATAGCATGCAATAATAGCAGAAAAAGTTTGACAAGGTGGCTTAAACCCCATTTCCTGCATTTCATCCATCAAGTCCATTGCTTGGTCCACTAAATCAGCACCAGACAACATTTGAACGAGGGAATTATACGTGCTTTCATTAGGCCAAGTCCCGTGCTTTTTCATTCCCTTAAAGACAGACACGGCCTTGTCATAAAGTTTTGCTTTGCCAAATGCTTTGATCATGACATTGCACTCTAAAACATCCCTTTTCCGCCCTGCCAAGTCCCTTTCTGCATAAAACACATCCTCTGCTTCCTCCCAAAGTCCTTTCTCAGCAAAAACATCCATAACCGCAGCACGAATATTCGATGACATCTCCCCATTCATTCGAAACTTCTTCAGCAAGTCATATGCTTTATCAACATCCCCTTCACCAACATACATCTCCACAATACCAGGAACACAATGCTCATCCAAAGACACAAAAGCCCTCTCCATCTCATCAATCAAATCCTCCACATCCCGAACCCTATTCTTTTTGCACAACACGCCAAGCAGAGCCCGGTAAGTCACCTCATCCGGACACAAACCAGCCTTCCTAATCCTCATATAACAAGAAACCGCAGCATCAATATCCCCAGCATCAGCATACAAAGACAAAAAAATGTTAAAAGTTTTGGTATCGGGCCACACCCCTTTCTCCTCCATCATCCCAAGCAAAGCCTCAGCCTCCACCAAATCACCACGAGTCCCACAAATAAAAATCATGGTGTTAAAAGTCCACACATCCACCGCCACACCGGCCTTCAACATCTCCGCAAACACATCCGCCGCATCACTCAACCGCCCCGCCTTACCATACAAATCAATCAGCACATTATAAGTGGTAGAGAGCCGCGGCTTCTGTGGCACATTCATCGAATTCTTCGCGGAATGCGCCATATCAGAAGCCGGCACTCTTCCACCTATCTTAAACAACTCAGTGGACAAAAACTGCTTGAAACTAATTCCCATTGACGCAGACCCATTATTAGTACTACCATTAGTAACCCCTAAAGAACCCTCCAAATTCAAGACAAGGTCATCCAATTCAACGTCCCCATGACACCAACCTATGTAAAACCTATGAGCTCTATCAAACTCTCCCACATCCTTCAAGACCTTAACAACAGTAGACATAGTAACCTCATCAGGGAAAAAGCCTCTGACCCTCATGTGCCTAATCCACAAAAGCGCTTCTTGAACGAGACCCGCTTTTCCATACACGTCAACCAGCATGCTGTAAGTGTTGTTCGAGGGCAAGACTCCGTTTTTGGCCATGTCGAGCCAGCAGAGACGCAACTGGTCCCACTGCTGGGCCTTCCCCAGAGCTCTGAGGACAACGTTGTAGTGAATGACGTTGGGGGAGTACCATGGTTGGGAATTGAACCAGTCGAAGGCCCTGAGCGCGCGCTGCCACGTGGCGGATTGTTCTTTGAGAATGACGGTGATTTCTTTGGGGGTGAGGGTGTCGGAGAGGGAGTTGAGGGCGTGTGCGACGTCAGCGGCGGTGGAGAGAGAATGGAGGATGGAGGGCAGAACGCCGCCGTAGGGTTTTTTCTTTGTCTTTTTTTTGTTCGGGGGGAGGGGGAGGGTGTTGGAGTGGAGATAGCGGAGAGGGGGAGGGACACGTGGCGTTGGGTTGAGTGGGGAGAGGGGAAGTGAGAGAGGTTTGGGAAAGAGGTTGGTGAGGGAGGTGGCAGAAGGTAAAGGGGAAGAAGAGGGTTTTAGGGGGAATGAAGCTGCCAACATGGTTGTTGAGGTTTAGGGAAGAGGAAGCAGAATACTACTACTAGCCTAACCAAGACAATTTCCTACCATTTTTTTTCTGAAATTAGGGGGCTATTAGGGCTTTTAGAAGTTTCCCCCTCCTTCAATAAGCTAGAGTATAAAATTTTAATTAATACTAGTCCTACTCTAGTCATGCTACTTATGGAATTAATTTACTTTTTAATATATATTTTTTGTCTCATTTTAATTTTAAAGACTATGATTGATGTATTAAAATTGTTATTCTCTTGTATCTATTAAATAATTTTTTTATTAGAATAATAATTAAAAAAATAAATAAATAATTTCTTAAAAGTACAAAATTATAAATAAAATTTCATTACATGAAGTATATTATTTACATAAATTTATGGGGTTTAATTATTCATTTAATTATTATAATTACTTAAATTTTATTTTTTTTATTTTTGTATACTTAAAAATAATTTTTTTTAGTGTTTGTACAAATATTTTTAATTTTATTTTAATACTTATCATTGAACATAAATAAACATCATTGATGGACACTAGTGTGGTGTTTATGTGGCACTCAAATGAGTGTGATGTTAATATGTATTGTGTTTTATATTTTAGTTATTATATTTGTATTATTAAAAAATGTTAATAATATTTTCTCTAATACTCTCTTTATGATTAAATATAATTTATTAAAAATCACTAATTATAATGAATTTTAATTTCAAATTAAAAATATTAAATGAAAAATGAGATCTACTAAAATTGGTGATTTTCAATGAGTTTTAATCAATAACAGAAAAAGTGTTAGAAAGAAAATATCATTAACATTCTTTTTGTATTATTTTTACATTTTGTTCCTATAGATACATTAATGGTACTTTTTAGTCCATAAACTTGAAAATCATTTGTTGTAATCCTTGTTACTTTTTAGTCATTGTCATTAAAAAATAGTTAACATAGTAAATAATAGATGATATGATGTTAATATGACATTAGCATGTATTGCATTGTAAAATTATTCATTTTGGTTCTTATATGAACAATTTTTTTATTTGTGTCTATCAATACTTCTCCTCTTTCTTCTTCTTCCTTCTCTTTCTTCTCATTTTCACTATTTATTTCATTATTTCATTTTTTTTTCTCGTCAATACCTCCCTCATTTTATTTTGCAAGTTATGTTTCTTTTAAATCCTTTTACATTATCTCATTCTCACTTACTTAAAATTAAGGAGTCTTTAGGTTGCAAAGTTCATATGCAATTCTTGGACAAGACAATGTAATCTAAGGGTATTGATTTGTGTTGGCACTCCTAGTAGTGGCAGGAACTTGTTACATCATTTTTATTTTGCTACATAAAATGCTTGGGCACTTCCTACATCACTTTAAATAGTTGGGTATTTATGTCATGTAACTCCATTTACTCTAAATTTTCTAAATCTACCTTTAAATTGAAATTAGAGGTGTAACCACCAAATTTTTTATGGTGATATATATATGTGTAGAAACTACCAAAAATTGAAACTCGAAAATAAAAATACTTTCATCATGTATTGTTGCCAAAGGCTAACTTTAACAATAGTGCATGATAGAAGCATTATGTGATCAATTAAAAAAAAAAGGTAATTTTCATGTTTCTAAGTGTTTCACGTAGCAAAATTAAAATGATACAACAAATCTCTACTATTATAAGGAGTGTCAACACAAATTGCTACTAGCAAGCTTCCTCGTGTTATCTAAGAAGCACATTTGAACTCTACAATCTCAAAGACTCTTTGATTTAGGATTAATGGGAACTAGTGGATGTAAGAAAATTTAAAAGAAAAATGATTATAAAATAAAAGAAAATGATGGAGGTGTTAACGAGGACAAGGTTAAGGTGTTAATAGATACTAAAACATTAAAAAAATTGTTCATATAAAGACTAAAATGAGTAATTTTATGATGTAACTCATGTTAATGTCATGTTAGTGTCACATCATTTATTGTTAAATTATTAAATTTTTTTAATATTAGGGACCAAAATGAATCTGAAAGTACTTATATTGGGACTCAAAAGATAAAAGGTAAAGTTTGTGCATTTATAGGATTAAAATGCAAAATAATGCAAGTATAAAGACTAAAATATAAAGTGTAACACATGTCAACACCACACATTACATCAAAAGCGCCTCATCAATGTCTATTAATGAAATTATTTTTTTTTAACTAAGACAAACAAAATTAAAAGTATTTATATAAAGACTATGATAGATTATTTTTAAGTATAAGAATTAAAAAGATGAATTTTGTGTAACTACAAGGACAAAATTAATAACTAAACCATTTTATTATTTTTAATAAATTGTAACGGATTATAATAAATATGTTTAAAATGGTATATTTTTTGTGACAAAAGTTGTAGAATAGTAATTGAGAGACATTTTCAATGGCGTCAATGTTATGTAGGAGTTGTCATTTGAAACTTATTTAGAAGATTGTTAGCAAAGGTCTAAATGACACAAGCGATTTACACCAAATATTTATCTGCTTGTGTCAACCTGCATTAACTTTGAAATGGTGTAATAGAAATAATAGCATTTCTTTCGTTGCCAAGATTTTTAGGATCATAGTAACAAAATCAAATTCAAACCTTATTGATATCATTGAAAAAAAAAAAAACATGAAATTAGGATCGCTTAATTCTTTTTCTTTGAAAAGAGAACTTTTTTCATTGTAAAATGATTGTACCAAAAACACATTTTATGATAATTAAATAAGATTCTATGGAGAGAAGAAAAGGAATTTTAATTTACCAAAATTGAAATAATTTTTTAGAATTTAAAATATTTATATAATAAACACAATTTTTTTAAAATCATCTAAACACTAAAGCACACTTTTAAAATGGAACCCTTTTTTGTATCCGTATAATGTGTGTGACTTTATTCTTTTACTTATAATATTAATTATTTTAAACTTAATAAGTGTATTATTAATTACACTAATATTAATCAAATTATTATATATTTTTAGAAATAGATTGAGTTATTATAATTTTTAAAAAATCAAACTACTTATTTAATCCTCTATTGACATTAATATTAAGAAAGTGTTAATTTTGAAAAATCATCTTCATACTTAAACCTTTAAAAATGTCTTAATCTCCTTAAAATTCTCAATTTTTATTTTTAATTCTAATAAAATTCTATTTTTTTATTTTAGTTTTAATTTTATTTATTTATTTTTAATTTATTTTAAAATCCTCAATCCTTTCTTCATTTACTTCCACCTTCATGCATATTACCAACATTACCACCAGATATCATTCAATCTACTGTTAGAGACTAGAAGAAAAAATAGAACTCAAATTATGTAATTTGTTTTTATTTACAAAAGTCACGCTAAGATTTAAATTTATGATCTCATAGATATTATCTTCAACCTCTCACCACTAGGTCAATCTTAATGGTTCATGTAAGATTTAAATTTATGATCTCATAGATATTATCTTCAACCTCTCACCACTAGGTCAATCTTAATGATTCATGTAGTTTGTTATTTTGCTTTAATGACAAGGTGGCTCAAATTCAAATGAGGTCTTAACACCTTCAAGATAACTCCCCAACATCTTTTAGTAGCTAGCAAAAATCTAATAGTTAAACCTCTAAATTTATTTGGTGTTAATGTGTTTTGAGCATAATGTGATAATGAGATTTTCCTTAGTCTTGGGGGGAAGTAAAGTTTTGGAGACTAAATATTTTATCTTGCTATCCATGAGATATTTTTAAGGTATTGTAGAAAAAGGTCTAACTAGAAAATGTGTTGTTCACTAAAAAAATAACAAAACTAGAGAACATGTTAATTCTTAAAAAATTTGAAAAAACGTCATTGATATTTGTAGAATTTGTAGACGTTGAATCAAAGTTTTAAGTGTTAGAATTCTGTTAATTAGTTTGTGATGACATTGGTCAAGTACACATGTTAGTGGACAAAAAAGATATTTGAGATTTTTAAAAACTAAAACTAAATCAAAATAATTATTATGTACTATAAAATTGAAATATAAATTTTATGAGAACTAAAACTAAAATTTGAAATTTTTTATGGATAATAAAATATTTTTTAAGTGGTTAACCATACGACTATCGTGTCACTTGACCAATCTATGTGACAGTTTATATGATTGTGACATAATTACTTAATAAAATTTACTTAATGACAAAGACTAACATTGATTATGAAAAATTAATGAGACTAAAAGTGTTCAAAAATAACTTTAACAAATTAAGTGTGCATAAATGAATTTTATTTTTTGAATGAATGTTGACAATATTAATTTTGAATGAAATTTATTTTGGTAATTTATTTTGAAGTTATGTGTGATTTATATCTACATGTTTTTATTATAAAAACAAGGATGTAAAATTCAATATAATGTGATGATTGAATTTTGATTTTAATTTTAGCAATTTTAATTTTTTATTTTTAAAAATTAACAATTTCAGTCTCCCTATAAAGACATAACTTATTGGGACATGACTTAGCTAGTTAAATTTGAAATTAGGAAAAAGATAACTTTATTTAATAAAAGTTAGGTGAATATGTGGGAAAATTTTTGCAACAATTGTAAACCTCTATTTTTATTTATAACATGTAACTTGTTAAGAAAATATGACCTATGCATGTATTCATGTAGCAAATATATATAATGAATAGTGACTGCATTTACAGGTATCTGACACATAGTTTGTATATATATTTCCCAAAATATGAAAGTAACTTGAATACATAGGCAAATATAAAGTTTTTCAAAAATCAATTTAAAGTATAAGGTGGAGCGTAGCGTCGCTGCCTGTGAGTATCTAATGACAAACAATTACAGGGTATTGGAATAAAGGATTGTTTAAAATATCACTTGCATTAAAGAGAAATGCTACGTACTTGTTTTGTTACAGTGGAGTGGGTACATTTAATTAACTTACATATTTTAAATACTTAATCATATGTCATATAAAAGTGCATTGAAATAGTTTAATTAACAAAATTTGAATTGTCAAATCATTCTGAAAAACAATCTTTAATTAATCCTAGACACTTATTCGAAGTGATACAAGTCATGTTTATTAGGATATTTATCTTAGAGTTATTTTTATCCTAGTCCTCATGACTAAGAGTATCCTAACAATAACAATTTTCATATGATTGTTCTATCTTCTCGGTGACTTTGAGTTTTTCATCATTGTAACATCTTAAAAATTTAATATTAAAAATAATAATAATGATAATAATTATATATAATATAGTAGTTTGATAAATAATAAATTAAATAATTAAATATAAAATAATTAATTGAAAGATAAAAAAATATGATAAATTAAGTATTAGACTAAGAAAAGATTAATTAAAACAAGATTAAATATTGGACAATTTAAGTCAAATATCAATAAACTCTAAGTAAATAGACAAAAAAATTAATTTAGACTTAATAATTATAGTCTTAAATATCAAATTAATTAATTAATAAATTTAAGCTCAATAAAATTAATTAAAATGAAATAAGACTTCATAAAATTAATAATTTTAATTGATAATTAAACTAATTAACATTTAGATATTTTATTATAATAGAAAATTAAAGTTTTGATGACACAAAGGATTCACTAATAAGTTAATAATAACTATAATTAGTGAAATAAAATATTCTAAGGTGATTAGTGATTTAGAATTAAAATAATTAAAATTAATTAAGTTTCATTTATTAATTAAGCTTAGAAAAAAAACTAGTTAAAAATTAATTAATTGATCAATTAAGAAATTTAATTAGTTGTTAAAGGATTTGTAGGTAAAAAAATAATTAAATTAAAAAATAAAAATATTAATTAATTAATAAGAGATTCATTAAATTATTTACTTAATAGGATAAATAAATAATTAAAATAAAAATATACTTAATAAACATGTCAATAAAAACTACGTGAAAACAATAAAATTTTACTAATGAATTTGACATGAAAATTAAGATAGGCCTAGACCTAGCTTATTTGGGTCTTGTATAGGCTCAATTAAAATCAAAACTTGAGACATAGAGAGAGGGGAGAAGGACGTCAAAATTATTAGGAATTTAGGGTAAGTATTGTTTGTGTTTTAAGTGTAGAAGTAAGAGAGATAAAATCATTGTAGTCATCTTAAAATTCTAGAACGCTCTTCTTTCTTTAAAAGCTCTATTTTTCTTCTCTATTTTTTAAAAGTTTATCCCCAAATTTTAGATCATCCAACAATTGAATTAAAACAAAATTCAAGTATAACATGAAGGAGACAATAAGCTTTCAATCAATATCCATCAACAAGCTTTAAGAGCTAGGAGAAAAGGATATGGAAGATTCTTACCTTAACCTTGTTTGATGGTTATTTTCATAATTTTACTGTGTATTTAGTTATGTGTGTTTATGAATTTTTCATGTTGATTTAGTGAAAATAATGTAAGAAGGATAAAAGATAAAAAGATTAAATCATAATAAATAATTAAATATTATAAAACTAATGAAAAATACAAACTAAAAATTTTGGGTCTCTAATTTCAAACAAATAATACATTAAGAGTTTTAATTTTATGGTTAAGACTTATTTGATATAATTTATAATAAATATTTACATATTATATTG
>JAMLFT010005791.1:0-17032 GCA_026544285.1 Pachyrhizus erosus
AATAAATTTAGTCTCAATAAATAATTTAAAAAAATATAATTTATTAAAAAAACTTACTCATAATTATCCTATTAAATTTATTGATAATATAAAAAGTCATTAAATTTTTAAAATTATTGTTACAATATTATTTTAAAAATAAAAATAAAAATAAAAATAATCTTTAAAAAGAAAACAAAAATTCTAAAAAAAATATTATTTTTCATAAACCAAATTAATATTTAAAAAAAATGCAATACATGTGGTTGAGTACATAGAAAACGCTAAACTGGAAAACTTATCTAAACTAATGTTTTTAAGTGCTAAACAATCCCGGTTTGACTTGGACTCATGTGACCTTTATACCCTTCTTCTTTTGGATACCTTTTGGAAATTGCAAGATAGGACCCAATGACACATGATGGTTCGTGGGACATAATCCCATGCATTTTAACTAAAAAATTGATGCCAAGAAAAATAAAAATAATAAAACGAAGTAAAATAAATTGCAAGAAAATTTGTTAGAACGTTAAAAAGAAAAGGACCCTACGCCATGGTAAAGGAGACATAACATGCAGAAACTAGGGATTACTAAAAGCACGTGCACTCCCTTAGCTAATAAGTAACATGGATAAGCATGCCATCATGCACAAAAACATTATTATAAACAAAGTAAAAGAAATTGCTAGCAAAATTGGCCTGTTATATTGTTCAAGTTTGGTTGGCCAATGCAAAGGCAACCATAATAATAATAATAATACTTTTTCTATATATACAATAAAAATATTATTACTACTACCTACCAATATCGTGTAGTCAGGTCATAAAGTATTACTTTTTAGTCGTGCTTTTGCTGCACGACGCCAAAAGGTATAAAAGGAAAATTGCACTTCCCAACATTCAATTAATCTAATGACTAATGATACATTTTAGATGTATCTTAAACTCTAAGATATGACCCATAACACTTGTTGCTGCCTCGGATTTCCACTTATCAAAATGACAATGAGAGAGACTGCTATTAAGAGAAAATACATAATTTAATTTATGATTTTAATTTTGATATGCAAACTGTTAACTAATTAAATTTAACAATATAATATTTTATGATTATTTGACACCATAAAAACTTTTATATTCTCGTTACCTTTTAATTATATCCTTAATTTATATATAAGAAATTTACTTATGTTATTTTTATAATTTTTCGTTACATAAATTAGTTAACAAAATTATTAACCTATCAACACATTTATGCTTAAAAGATTGTGAATTTACTAACAAATTTATTGCATCAACAACCAATTTAAATGAATAAAAGAATCATTTTCTTTATTTTAAAGTTAGAAAAATAATTTTCCTATTTTCTAAAAAATATATGCTTTAGTGTAATATATAATTTAAAATAATTTAATTCATATATATTTCAATTATATTTAATAGTTAAATCAAATTTACTAAACTATAAATTAAATGGATACATATAATAACTTGAGAAACATGCTTTATTTATTCATCGAAACTGTATATTCACATTAGGATCACGTCAACCACGTTTGCCAAAGAATTTGAAAATATGAAGCATTTAATACAAATTACAGTATTTGTAATGCGTTTAAAATTTATTTTAAGAGTAATAATGATTTTTAATTTTTTTTATAAAATGTAACTAGAACAATTATTTGTTAAAATAAATTAAAATATACAATTTTATCTCTAAAAGTAATATTTGTATTGATTCAATCTTTAAAATCTTGTATATGTATAAATTAATCCCCTTATCAAATTGGTTAATTTCACGACAAATTTATTCTCTAAATTTGGTTAATTTTACTGAGAAAAAAATTAATTTATAATAAAATCAACACATTCAAAAAATAAATTTTATATATACAAACTTTCTAAAAGTAAATAACTACATTACCTTTTTAGAGACAAGATGCATATTTCGTCTTTAAAAATATGTATTTAATGTATTAAAAAAAATAAAAAAGCATTGTTTTTATTTTATTTTGTGTGCTCCTAATATACTCCCTAATTGATAATTAAAATTAATGTCCTTTCTGAATGAAAATAAAATTCTTTTCATGTACCATATAGTTAATCGATCTCTTCCAGACATGCATTCTTAAAGAAGCTCAACTATAATTGTTATAGTTTCCTTGTTTATAGTTGTATACTTTATGATGAATAATTAATAATTTATTACCATTACCGTCAAAACCATATGTTTTTAAGAGCCCCAACTGATAGTTAAAATTGAAGTCAATGAAAATAAAATTCTTTTCCTATACTAAATAATTAGGAATAGATCTCTTCTTAACATTCTTAAAGAAACTCAACCATGAATCTATAATTGTTTCTCCTTGTCTAAAGTTCAATACTTTATTATGAATAATTAAGAATTAATTACCATTACTGTCAAAACCAAACCAGTTTCCCTAGTAAGAGGTATATGTCGGTGAAGACCACTAAAGCTTTTGTGAAAAGTTCTCTCTTTCTCTTTCACGTTCACTTTCTAGTTTATAGCTACCACTCCACTCTCTCACTTTTCTCTTAGCAATGCAAAACTTCTCAAGTGCGGTGAATCACGCTCTACAATCACATGCTCACCAACTTCATCTTATTCTTATAAGACACCCTTTCTTCCCCGCTATCTTCTTCTTCTATGCTGCAGGGAACTTCAACCACGTGCTCTCATAGGTACTAACTACCATTCTTCTCTCTCTCTCTGCCTTGGTTTTTGTGCCACCCTTATTCTTTGGATGCTTCTCTCTCTCTCGGGTTTCGAACTCTCTCTCTCTCTCTTTGTTCTCTAAAGAACGAACAAAGTGGTCTTCAGAAGAAGATTCACCTTTCTGTCTTCACATTTTGCCATACCCATATGCCTCTCTCTGGTGAGATGCAATTTATGCACTTGAAATGAGTTTGAATTTGCTTGTTGTTGCAGTCTCCACTGCTTCAAACACCTACTCTGTCAGAACAATAATGTTTTTTTTTTTTTTTTTTTCTGTTTTCGAAATTTTCTCTCTACATTTTAATATCCCTTCTTAGGTTCTCTTGGAATTTCTGTTTTTTTTTTGTGTTCAGAGCTTTTTCCTTTTGTGTTTTTTTCCCTATTGACTTTGGTCATGGCAACAGTTTACGTTGCGCTTTTCTTGCAATTCTCTCTGGATATAGTATTGCACATACTGTTCTACAGATTTTGGGTTAGTTATAGGGGTTTTGACAAATCATGCAAGAAATACGTTGGAAAAAGTAATGAAGCAGGGAGTTAAGTAAGTTAGGTTGTGTTTTTATTTTTTGTGGATATGGTTGAGAACAATGAGAATTTTCAAATTGGGTATTTTTTGTGCTATTGTTTATGTCTTCCTTGAAGTTTAATAAGTATATTTATTTCTTTTTGTATTGTAGGTGACAGTTTTTGGTTATTGAAATATTGGACGCTGTGAAGACTTTTGAATTAGTGGAATCTATTGATGAAGCGTACCAACTGAGTTCTTGGCTGTACAAAGATTGCTATATAGTTATTTTGAAAAAAATTATAGAATATTCATTAAGAGATTTTCTGGACATCTTTCTGAATTGTGAGGTTTGTATATTCCAATATGGGATGTGTTTGGTCAAGTATTGATGAGGATGAGAAGGTTAGCGCATGCAAGCACAGGAAGAAGGCGATTAAACAGTTGGTGAATATTAGAGGGGAGTTTTCTGACGCCCTATTGGCTTATTTGAAAGCATTGAGGAACACTGGTGCTACCCTTAGGCAATTCACTGAGTCTGACACAATTGAGTTTGAAACTGCCTCTAATGGCATTGCTGAGCCAGCTTCTCCACCAGTGCTACCGCCACCAGCGCCTCCTTTTTTTGCTGACAAGACTATGGTGCACGAAGATGAGATACTAGACAATGATGACAGCAATGTTGCTCTACTACAAATTGATCCAAGTTTGAGCTCACTACGGCTGTTTCGAAGCACTGATAGAAAAGAAATAGTAGAATCTGTGGAGGAGGATAATTGGGAAGAAACCAAAACAGACTTTGAGGATGAAGAGGCAGAAGCTGAAGCTGCTGCAATTGCTGAAAAATGGCGTAAGGGAAAACAACAGTTGATAGATCCAGTTGCCGAAAATTCCTCTGCAATGAGTTTGTACAAAAAGGACACTACAGCTGTGCCTGTGGCGGAGGGTATAGGTAAAGAATTAGATGAAAATTTCCTGAAAGCATCTGGATGTATAAAGGAAATAGCTGTTCTTATTGATATCAGTGGAGGAGATACTCTTCCGCGGCAGAATTCCGGGTGTCATGATAGTAAGGCTACATACTGTCTGCTCTTTAGGATACTAGGATAGTGAAAGTTCCATAATAATAGATTATGTGCTGTTATTGGTTGCCCTTACCTTTTGGCTCCTGTCTATTCTGTATTCATATCTTGTGGTTTCATTTGATAATACTTATAATAATGCATCTTTTAATACTCATGAAACTGAGGTTAGTTATTTCTTCCAGAAAAAATTTACTGCCTATGTGGTGTGGGTGGTGACATTTTTTTTTGTGGCTTGTTTGTAGGGAAGAGAGGCAATTCTGCAAAGGTCTTCAGTGTCCTGTCATGGAGTAGGTATTCCAAATCACCCCCATCCACCAGAGGCGGTGCTGAATTTTCTTGTCACAGTGAACCATGCAAGCCTGGAGCTCATTCTGCCACACTTAAAAAATTATATGCGGCAGAGAAGAAACTTTTCAAGGCACTAAAGGTAAGCTAATAAATCTAGCTATCTGACTTTATAGATAGGAAATTGGAAGTTACCAATTTAATGTGGTTCATGTATTATGGGGCTGTATAAGGGACATATAGCTGTTTAATGCAAAATATATCTACTGAAAGAAAGATCAGGAACAGAACTTCAAGGCATATATAGGGGGAGCACTGTCTCTGTTTCAAAATGAAAAGAGTGACAAGATGGAAAAATAAATGGAAGGTATTGAATATATTTTTTTTGGTGCGTTCCAAGGATATCCTCCAATTGATAGTCGGAGACTAATTCTTTTCAAGACATAGAGATCCGTAAAGTAAAGTGGGTTTTGTCTCTCCTAACAAAGTTTTTTCCATTCACACAGTTAGGGATCAAACCTCTTACAACATGCTTAAGGAACTCAGTTATCTACCAACTGTATTGCTAGACCTTGTTAGTATGTGTGTGTGTATATGTATATATATACACACATATATTTTGATACGGCAAAGTATTGAATAATGAATACTAGTCTATGGAACTGTTTTATATTCTGGTCCTCTACTGGTAACTAATTTTCATGTGTCAGCACCTTCTTATATTTTCTGAAATATGGTAACCAATCCTAAGAGATCTTGAGGATATAGGGAAATTAATTCCATAGAATACGTTGAGATATTGTAAGATTTTTTCAGATATTCTAATAGCCATGTTAGCCATATGGGACCTGTGTCCGTTTGCATTGAAATTATCATCCTTTTTACTTCTCTCTGCACTACCATTTGCCTATGTTTCAGTCTGTTTCTCATTGTCTTTGGAGTCATTTTATTAACAGGTTCTTGGCTCAAATTATCTTCCCATGTTATTCTTTTTTAGGGTAAAAAATCTGGAAGGTTTTAGTTCATTCCTAAATCTAACATGGTATTAGAGCTTACCATCTACCGAGACCTGTTACTGTCACGATTCTGCTAACACATTCCTAAAATTATGGAACCATGTTGCTTTTCAATGGCTTTCCTCAATCATTCCATATGATCTACCTCACTTTTTGTCACCTTTTGTGGCTCTCTATGGCAAGGTTGTTTTCTCCATTTGGGCGGAGGGGTTGTCTTTGGTATGCATCTCTTCTCACTTGTGATCTCCATCTTTATGTCACCTATCCAGCAAACCACTGTCTTCCACCTTCACTAGGAAACCTTCCAGCAACCATTTTAGCCAGAACCACTGCCTACTAGATGAGTAGATGCCAAAAGAGCCCAGGTCTGAACTCCTACCATCAATCCACTTTGTTCATCCAGCAAATTTACTCCTTTTTGATGGCTGTTTCCTCTAATCACCACTGTTGCTGTGCTCTCCATCCTCTAGCAAGTCTGTTCAAGGTCTCACCACCACTGTCCACCTTGCCAGAAAGTTTTCTGGCAACTTTCTGGTTATGTTTTCTGGTGACCCAGATCCAGCAAGTAGCTGCTGCTGCTGCTACTTATCATATTTCAGCTCTTCTTTTTACTTGTTGGTCACATTTCTATTGTTGGATGGTCTTATTTCTATCTCCATTGTCGGCTATTTTTTCCTCATTTATACCTGTCTTCATTTTATCCTGGAGGCTCAATCTTCCAATTACAAGCCTGGCAGTGGCAGATCTATGCCTCTCTCCAGTAAGAGTGGGATTTAGCTGTCACTGCTTGAACTGTACTAGTGGAGCAGGGTTGGGCCTGTGTCAGTTTTCTGACCAGCAGTTTCACCTGGACTCTCCTTGCGACACTACATGAGTCTGGTCTCTTTTGATTTTTTGTGCTTTGTTTGGATGGATCTCCTTACACATACCTTGTTTGAAGCCTCTTTGCCTCCATAATGCTCTTTTTTATATTTAGTTTTTATTTAAATGAATATAAAAATGAGTATTTATTTGTAACAAGCTCAAAGCTTATTCAACTTTAGCTTGAGGGGTAGTGGTTGAAATAATGATATTTAATGTACTTAGGAAATAGTTCATACTTCTATTAAATTTATGACTTTGATTATGTTAGAAGTAATCAATGTTTGTTATGTTTGTTAAGCTTAAGAATAGGTCAAACACTATGTTAGTGGGTTGTTAATATCTAGTGTGTTAGTGGGTTATTAATATCTAGTGACTTAATTAGTGGGATAGTGACTTAGTAGATATATTGAGCAATTAAAATCTATGTTTATAAATATGTGTTTTGAATTGAATAAAGATGTACTTCACATTAGTTGTTCATCTCCTAAACAATATTTTCTACAAATTGGTATTAGAGCTATATATGTTCTTGAGGGACCTAAGAGGTTAGTGAGGAAATACCTAAACACCTAAACATCAACCCAATATGACCTCTGAGAATTCTAGTAGCACTCCAGTACCGAAATTCACAGGCTGAAGTTATCAACTATGGGCAATGAAGATGAAAATACACCTTCAAGCATAAGATCTTTGGGAAGTCGTTGAAAGATTTGTGCCATAATTGCTAGAAAATCCAAATATAACGTAAATGAAGACCCAAGGAGAACAAGACGAAGATGTACAAGGCAATATCAGCTTTGATTTCAGCTGTTCCTGAATCTATATTCACCAAATTTATGGAATTTGAAGTTAGCCAAAGAGATATGGGATTATCTGTAGAAGGAGTATCATGGAGATGACAAAACCAAGCGCATTCAAATTCTGAACTTGTGCAGAGAATTTGAAGTGCAACAAATGAATGAAGCAGAAACTGTCAAGGAATATGCTGACAGACTTGAAGAGATTGTAAACAAGGTTAAGATGCTTGATGAAGATGTGTCTGACAAGAGAATTGTGGAGAATTTTAGTTACCTTACCAGAAAGATATGAAGCAAAAATTTCTTCTCTTGAAGAAAATAAAGATCTAGCCAACATGTCAGTTACTGAGTTGGTGAGTTCCTTACAAGCCCAAGAGCAGCGAAGGATCATTAGGCAAGGAATAGTTGAAGGTGCATTGATTGCTGATGCACAATCCAAGAAAGAAGGCAAGGATCAGAAGAAGAAATTTTTTCAGAAGAATCACAACAAAAATTCTACTGAAGGTTTTAGCAAGGAAGGTCCATTTCCTAAATGCCAATATTGCAAAAGGAGAAGTCATCTAGAAGCAAGGTGTTGGTGGAGACCTGACAGAAAGTGCAACAAGTGCAATAAGATGGGACACATCTTGAAAGTATGCAAGCAGCAACAAACCAATGAAGCTAATGTTACTGATCAAGAGGAGGAGGAGGAACAATTGTTTGTTGCAACATGTTATTCTAACACTAATTCAGGAGAAAATTGGTTGATTGACAATGGTTGTACTAATCACATGACTTTTGATGCAAGTTTATTCAAGGATCTAGATGACAGTTTTCGTACCAAGGTGAAGGTTGGGAATGGTCAGTACATAGTAGTAAAAGGAAAAGGCACAATGGTTATCAAAATTGTTTTAGGTACAAAACTAATTACAGATGTACTTTATGTACCAGAGATAGATCAAAACTTGCTTAGTGTTGGACAACTACTTGAGAAGGGTTATTTTGTATCATTCAAAGACAAGAAGTGTGTAGTTAGTGATGCAAATGGTCAGGAAGTTTAGTTTTGAGATTAAAGGCAAAAGTTTCTCCTTAAATTTGCAAAGTAAAGAGCAGACTATTTTTCAAGCAAAGATGAGTGATGCTGAATTATGGCATAAAAGGTTAGGCCATTTTCATAAGAAAGATATTGAGCTCCTGCAACAAAACAATCTCGCTCGTGGATTGCTATGTTTCAACTGTCATGATATATGTTGCAAAGGATGTCAATTTGGCAAGCAAGTGATGAAGCCATTTTCTGTTTCAACATGGGGAGCTTCCAGCAAATTGCAATTAATTCATATAGATGTTGCAGGACTTCACAGGGTACTTTCCTTGAATGATAGCATGCACTATGTTTTATTTATTGATGACTTCACTAGAATGTGCTGGATTTTATTCTTGAAAAGTAAGTTTGATGTAGTTAGTGAATTCTAGAAGTTTAAAGCCTTGGTTGAAGCACAAAGTGATTGTAAAATTTAGACAATCAGGTCTGACAATGGAATTGAATATGTCACGTCAGTTTCAAGCATGTTATGAAGATGTAGACATAAAATATCAGTTGACATCATCTTATACTCCACAACAAAATGGAGTGAGTGAGAGGAAGAACAGAACAATCATAGAGATGGCCTGATGTTTGATGCATGACAAAGATATGTCTAAGATATTTTGGGCGGAGACTACAAATATTGTTGTGTTCTTGCTAAATAAGCTTCCAACAAGAGCACTTGACAAAAAAAAATCATATGAGGCATGGTATGGCTTTAAACCTTTTCTACAAAACCTCAAAATTTTTGGCTCTTTATGCTATATTCTGGTTCCTAGAGTTAAACGTGACAAGCTAGAAAAAAAATCTCAACCTGGTGTGTTTATTGGCTATAGTCAAGTCTCAAAAGCTTACAAAGTCTTTGTGTTAGAATCTGGAAAAGTTGTTATAAGTAGGGATGTGACTTTTTTTGAGGATGGACACTGGGATTTGAGCAAAAATTGTCAAAGTCAAGAACTAGATGTTGAAGAAATTTTGAAAGATAATATTGATGATCAACTTGTTAGAGGAACAAGATTGCTAGTTGATATTTATGAAAGGTGCAACATTGTTGTTCTAGAGCTTGAAAATTTTGTCAAAGCCTACAAAGACCAAAAATGAATCGAGGCTATGAAGGAGGAGCTCAAAATGATAGAAAAAAATCACACATGGATATTAGTTGATAGGCCATTAAACAAGAATGTTATTGGAGTGAAATGAGTATTCATAACCAAGCTGAACATAGATGGTTCAATCAACAAGCACAAAGCCCATTTGGTGGTGAAGGGTTATGCACAAATTCATGGAGTTGATTTTTCAGAAACCTTTGCTCTAGTTGCAAGATTGGCTATCATTAGATTGCTATTGGCATTGGCAGCTCAAACATGGTTGGAGAGTTTTCCAGCTAGATATCAAATCAGCTTTCTTGAATGATATTCTACAGGAGGAGATTTATGTTGAGCAACCTAAAGGTTTTGTTCAACAAGGAGTAGAGAGCAAGGTTTTCTTTCTAAAAAAGGCTTTGTATGGGCTTAAGCAGGCACCAAGGGCCTGGTATAGCAGGTTAAATGATTATGTTTTGAAGATAGGCTTTACCAAAAGTCTAAGTGAGCCTACACTGTATGTGAGAAAGGTTAGTTCTGAGTTAATAATTGTTTCCATTTATGTTGATAATATTTTGGTCTTGGGAAGCAATGTTAAACTTGTTGATAATTTCAAAACTCAAATGCGCCAAGAGTTTGAAATGACCGATCTAGGACCAATGTCCTATTTTTTGAGAAAGGAAGTGCACCAACAAGAAAATGACATTTTCATATGCCAGAAAAATTATGCCATAGAAATTCTCAAGAAGTTTCAAATGGAAGATTATAATGCTGTTTCAACACCAATGAATTAAAAAGAAAGGCTTGATAAAGAAGATGACTATGAGAGAATTAATGAAGGCACCTACAGGAGCTTGATTGGATGTCTAATGTATCTAACAACAACACAACCTGATATCTTGCATGTTGTAATTGTACTTTCTAGATTCTTACACTGTGCAAGTGAAGCTCATTTTCAAGCAGCCAAAAGAGTGGTTAGGTACATCAAAGACACTGTTGAATTTGGAGTGAAGTTTGACAATAGTGCTGGTTTCAAGTTCTATGGTTTTTTGGATAGTGACTGGGCAGGATCCAACATGTTATTGTTTTACTCTTGGATCTGGAATATTTACTTGGAGTTCTAAGAAACGAGAAGTGGTGACACAAAGCACAACAGAAGCAGAATATGTTGCTGCAACTACAACAACAAATTTATGCAATTTGGTTAAGGAAGCTGTTGGAGGATTTATACTTTTTGAAAAACAAAGCACACAAACCTTTGTTGACAATCAAGTTGCTATTTCTATCTCCAACAATCCAGTCTTTCATGGAAAAACTAAGCACTTCAAGATTAAGTTCTACTTTCTTAGAGAAGTACAAAAAGAAGGTGAAGTTCTGCTTGAATATTGCAAGACTGAAAAACAGACAGCTAACATTCTCACAAAAGTTTTGCCTAAAGGCAGGTTTGAGTTTCTAAGAGAGAGGCTGGGAATTTGTAGCATCAAAGTCAAGGAGTGTTAAATTTATAACTTTGATTACATTAGAAGTAGTCAATGTTTGTTATGTTTGTTAAACTTAAGAATAGGTCAAACACTATGTTAGTGGGTTGTTAATATCTAGTGTGTTAGTGGATTGTTAATATTTAGTGGCTTAATTAGTGGGATAGTGACTTAGTGGATATACTAAGTAGTTAAAATCTATGTCTATAAATATGTGTTTTGAATTCAATAAAGATGTACTTGATATCAGTTATTCATCTCCTAAACAAAATTTTCTACAGCATCTCATGTCTCATGTGCATATGCATTCAGTGTTCATGGGTATTAGTGTCTAGAAAGTTGCATCTCTTATTATAATCCTGGGAAATAATCTCAAGAGTCCTATATATATGTGTATGATATGAAGAACACATGCACTACATATTCTACAGAATAAAGAAGCTGTTTCAAGTTTTCTCTATCCCTCTAAATTTTCTCCTGTTAAATGTAACACTAAATGATCACCGAACAGTATGTATGTTCATCTTATAGACTAAGGCTCATAATTAGTTTATTAGAATAGAGCCAACTTGAAGTAGTAAATTTGTTCTAATTATCTATCCTAACACAGGGAAAAAGAATACAGTACAAAAGAAAGAAAGGAATACAATAATACTACTGTTTGACAGTTATTTCAATCTCTTGATTGATAACATAATTTCATGTTTGTTGAATTGGTGTTAGAAATCAGTTGTTGTATGTACTATGTATTGATAACACATCTTTACTATGCGGCAACCATGGAGGTAGGGGCATCCAGTAAAGCCATAGTGGGATCATTCAATCCATTGGGATGAGGGAATTAATTGGAGTCAATCTTTTTAGTTACAATTATCCATACTGACATCCATTGACTCTTTTGTGGCCTAGTAATAGTCTTTGCCTTTGTTTGTTGTAGTTAAACTGCCATATATTGCACCAAATTATATAATTGATTTCAAATTTATGTTGATCGTTATATCTTTTTCTTTTATCTGAAAGGAAATCTTTGTTTTTTGATTTTAGATTTTTTGGCACGAATGTCCTTCTTGTCTCATTGTTCAAATGTCATATAATGTAGGAGGAGGGAATTGTTGCATTGGAGTTTGAGAGGAGGTTCTCATTATTGCGTAAACAAGAGGATGAAAACCTTGACTTGGTCAAGATTGAAAAAACTCGATCAAGTGTTGAGAAGTTGGAGTCCGATTTAATAAGCCTAAGGCAGTGCATCAGTGAAACAACTTCATCAATTTTGGAAATGATAGATGAGGAGCTTCTACCCCAGCTGGTTGCATTAACAGCAGGGTATGTTTCTCATAATTGAATGCATTAGACATGTTCCTCCTTAATGATGTGTTAAAATATCAATCTAAGTTTCACAATTGTTTTCTCTTAGGATGTTTGAAGAAATATACTCCCTCCGTCTCATTTATTTGTGACTTTTGGAATATTTGCCTCAAATTATTTATCACTTTAGAATGTCAAGAAAGTATAAATTACATTTTTCTAATAATACCCTCCAGAAATAAACGCACCATTTATGTATAGCTGTAAGTGTACAATGTAGTTAATTAAGGTATTTTAGTTAGATAAGAATATTTTATTATGGAAATTGATATAATGAATTATTTTTTTAAGATGTGTGCATTGCCTTAAATGATAAATAAAATGAGATGGAAGGGAGTATCGAGAAACAGAGTGCCCTGTATCTCATTCAGTTACATTCTTAAAGGTACCATTGTGCCATTACTATCATGTTATGGATCCGTCACTACTGATTGTCTGTCCACGTTACAGTTCCTCATTTGGCGTGAATCCAGTCAGATGTTTGAGTAACTGGTTACATATGCTACGAAATATTCTTTAATAAATAAGGAAAACAGTTCCTCTTTGATTGAAATAAAAAAAATGATAATATAATTAATCAAGGAATTAAAGATTGATGATGATAGTAAAAAAAGGAGAGAGAGGGGGAGAATCAAGTGTCATTTTGCCCTATGGTGAAGGTCTTCTAAATACATATTTTGGTAACTTCGGTGTCAGATATTGAAAACAATTAAACAGTGTAACAATTATAACTAAACGAAGTCCTGGGTTGGGTTTTGCTTTAACCTCTTGATTCTTTTGTAGGTTGACACAAATGTGGAGGACCATGCATGAGTCCCATAAAGCCCAAGCACTCATCTCCCAGCAGTTGAGTAACCTCAGTGATAATCATAACACGATACTAAATTCTGAATATCATCACGAGGCTACAATTCAATTTGAGACTGAGGCCTCTCATTGGTATTATAGCTTTTGCAAACTTGTAAAATCCCAACGGGAGTATGTGAGGACCCTCTATGAGTGGATTAAGGTTACCCACAGCCTCAGGGATGGTCATGAATGTAGCAGTTATTCTTCTATTCTTGCCATTTGTGAGCAATGGGAGCGTGGGCTTAATGAGTTACCTGACAAGGTACTTTTGGTCAAAATTTGATGTCAATCTTGTTTCCTTGGGCTTCATTTATTCTTGACAGGAAAAGTAGAAACTCTTTAGTCAGAACTGTTTTGCTATTCTCTTTCATGTCTTCTCAACATTGAAAAAATCTCAATATGTTATTTTTCATAATTCAGACAATCGTAACTGCTTTGTTTTGTCTGTAATGCTTCCTTCATAATAGCTCTGTTCTTGTTGTTTTCACCCATTGTACACTGGCCTTCGCTCTGCATTTCCAAATGACTCAGTTTTTACTTTTCTATCACTAGAGCAGAAGAAAACCAAGCATAGTCCAATCACCGAGTACTTGTTCTTGGCTTCTGGCCAGTATTTGCCAGTCCTGTCTGTCTATGTAACTTTAAACTCTAGACCACATAGTTGTAGAGGCTCTGATATAGATATTATGTCATGAGCTAACTGTTCTGAAATGCTTCACGAATGTTCTTATATCTAGCGATTTCTTTGCCCAAAAATTTTGACTTCAATTGCTTCCTTGTTTTATGGCTGTGTTCAAAAGTTGGTCTGAAAGATTAAATGACTTGTTTGAATGGGCACCTACTGCTGGAAGATACTTCTTTTCACTATATTACATAATGTGTAAAGAATTTTGTGAGTGGATTTGTTTGTAAATAGCAAGATTCATAATTTGCTGACACTCTGGTGTGGTTTCAGGAGACCTCTGAGGCAATAAAAAGCCTTTTGTCATGCATCCATTCCATAAGTGACCAACAGATCGAGGAAGATAACATTCTGAAAAGGTTACAAAAACTTGAAAGGAAGTTTCAAAAATGCTTGAACTCCTTGGCTGAGATGCAGCAAAAAATAGATGGAGATATGGCTGATACAAGCCCCAGGCATCCAATACATCTTAAGAAAACTGAAACAGAAGCCCTTAAGAAGCAAGTGGAAAGTGCAAAAGCAGACTATTTGGACGCTGTTCAGGAAAGTAGGGCAATGACCCTAAAGCACCTCCAAAGTACACTCCCCCCTCTCTTCCTGTCACTGATGGAATTTTCGAGTGCTTCAGCTCAGGCTATTGAGGCTATCAATACCACAGGAAAGCCAGAAGAGTAGAGTGCAGGATATTGCATCACATAACATTTTTCCTATTGCCTGGTGCTTCGGATGGTATGAGCACAAAATATATGTATTCTAAATTGTGTTCTTGACGGTTTGTAAACTAAAACAAAATTGTGTTGAGCCATTCTTGATGGTATCAAAATTATACACTTCTGTATATCCCTTCCAAGCCAGTACTGAATTTCTTTTATGGGGGCTGAAGGCTATTATTAATTACATTGTAGCAAATGTAACAAAGAAAAAGGAAAAGTACCCGTTGGATAGAGGGTATATACTAGGATGTTTAGAAATCTAATGGTTGTGTGAAGAGCAAACCAGGGGCAAGGACAGTTTTAAATATTAAAGTATGATTTGGAAATTATCATGCTATTGAGACTGGCTAGTACTTTTGCCCGATTAGTAGTAGCAAATAAGCATTCTGTATTTGGGATTAATTATAATTAAATTTTTGTCTAAATCAATTTTAATATATCAATTTTGAAGTTTATATCCCTGCAAGTTATATAAATTCCGGTTTGGGCTGTGAGACCTGACAGTTATTTTAGGGAATGATAATCAGTATACCAGTGTGTATAAAGGAAATACTCAAGTGAGTATATTTGGTTACTGTGAGAAATGATAATATATATATATATAAATTTTACTTGAATAATTAAAATTAAAAGACAAACTACATGATTTTTCTAGCAGTCATGTAATTATTAGTTAACTTTTAATTTTGTTTGTATTTTTGTATGATTATGTAGTTTAAAATTTTAATTTTTAATTTCTTACATGCTTAAAATAAGAAATGTTTATTTTATTTTATTTTTGTTAACAAGAGGCCAACAGCTCAGCTACAACATGAGGATCAAATGCAAAGATGGTTCAGGAATTACTCTTTTCGTTCTTTATTAAATGTCAAATTTTTAAAAATATTTTTATTTATTTATCATTTTCAAAATTTAAAATAACATAATTATTCTCTTATATATCTTTATTGTTTAATTAATTTACATATATATATTTATTGAGGAGTAGAAATAAAAAAGAAATAAAATAATAAATTTTACTTCTATTTTATTAGAATAAAAAATATTTATTATATTTTTAATTTTTAGTAAAAAATTTAAAAGACAACTAAATAAAAAGAAAGGAGATAGTAAATCCTTACGCAGCAAAAGTTACAGACATGAGAGGGAGAGAACTCAGTATGATAAAGGCAAAGGGTTTGGAATGAACCAATGCTGTTAAGCAATCAGCAACACTAATCCCTTCTCTGGAGACTTGATACAATCTTAACACCCAGATCATGTTAAAAAAACTTTGGATACTATGAACTAAACTACTATACTGGTGGTTTGGAGGACAACCCCTAGATACGAGATTGACAACAATTGGAATCACATTCAACAATAATCTTGGTATGACCAGCATTCCAAGATATAATAACTAAGGCTAAATAAATGCTCCAAAGCACAGACATGAAAACATCTGCAGCACCGATATTACACAAATCCAGTGATCCAACTCACATTACTGCCACGAAGAGCTATCGATGCATCCACATTCCATTTGAGCCAATCTTCCTTAGGGGGTTTCCACATTACTGCAATGCTGTTTAGCTTTCATGTTACTCGCAATATCAGGGTGCTCCATGTAAGAAACCGCATGTTGCAAACACATCCGTTTCACATTTTGCAACATCGTACGGTGAGAAAACTGATTACCGTTGAAAAGGACATCATCCCTTCTTGCTGCAGCTCATTTCCACCATCATAAACCCTTCTTCGTTCTCAAAGGCACAAGCGCAAAGAAAAATTACGTTTCAATAAAGCATTTTCACACCTCCTAAAATCAGGGCTTAAATACACTTTTCCTCCTTCAAGTATCTCAATTGATTAGTTATTTAAGTTTCAATTAAACAATTTTTGACTCTCAAACATAACAATTGTGATACTTCAACTTATACTTGATGAGATTAAATTCCTAAATCTTGAACTCTAACAATACTTAACCACTAACTAATGAATTTTTCTAAAATATAAATGAAAATTATAATATAAAAAGATTATATTATTAGTATTAATAATATTATTGATAAGTAATAATAATATTACTATTAATATTAATACTATATTAATATTTTTTTCATAATATTTTTAAATGACATATATTTTGACCTTTAATTTATATATATTGTAATTTTCATTCATGTATTAAAGAACATATATTTATTACTTCTAAATAAATAATTTTATATATATTTTTAGTATTTTATAATATTATTGATAAATTAGTGCCAATAACATTAGTGTTATTATTAATATATTTATTGATAAACAATAATTTAATAAATATAGATTAATAAGCTTTTAGAGAAATATAAATATGTTAGATTGATATAAGTATGAATATAAATTTTAGTGACTAAAAAATGAAAATGAAATTTTTAATATTTATATAATATATTTTCAATTCATTTTTTCTAACATATTTATATCTATTATTAATTAATTAATTAATAAATATATTAATAATATTATTAATATTATTTATCAATATTCATTAGTATTAATTTATCA
>JAMLFT010005792.1:0-17032 GCA_026544285.1 Pachyrhizus erosus
TATATTTTATAAAAATAAAAAATTATTTAAATATTTATTACATTATTTATCATGAATTTTTTTCTTACTAATTTCTCTTTTCATTCTAATCGTACACCACAAAAATAGTATATGTAGAACATTTCCCTATATGATATATCAAAATAGTGAGATCATATGAGGCAGTGGAGCGTCTAAATTTCATCATTCAATTCAAATGTATACACTGTTCACTCGTCAGTGAATTATTATGTGTTTTGTTAACACATAAATGAATCATTAAAAGTTGCAAATTGAATTTTAAAAATATAAACAAGTATTTTCAAAATATAAAAAAAATGATTTCATTATATATGAATGTAAAATACTTCACATTTTTATTATATATTATTATCCATAATAGAAACTTGTTTTTATTGTGTTCTAATATCACTATCTGTATATAATAAAAACACGTTTTCATTAAATAATATATGTAAAAAAAAAATATTTTTATTGTAAATGGAGTTTGCATCCCTCTAACACAACGGAGATATATTTTTTATTATGAGTTGTTGAATATTCAAAATGAGAAATAACAAACTAACTTCGGGGGTCAGAAAAGTCAAAACTGGGTGGGAATGGCAATACCCTTTGGAAGGATATGGGAATGCTGGTTGGGTCCAGCAAAGAAGAGAGGATAAAAAGAGTTTGTGAGGTTAGTACCAAACTTGTAGGTCAAATAAATAGTCCAATATGACCTAAGAAAAAAATAACAAAGTTAACCATACACTTGATTAGGCTTTAGGAAATTAACTTCAGCCACCCATAAAAGAATGAGAAAACAAATACAGTACAAGTCCAAATTAATTCAACTAATTATCAATTAGTCTAATTAAATTTAATTAGGTTAGTGGAATTTTCTTTTCTCCAAACTTAATAAATCAAAACTTATTTCAAAATTTTATTTTGTCGGGAATAAAGATCCATCAAATTTATAGGAACATCGAAACAAATACACACACATAACAAGAAAACTAGAATCTATTAAAAATAGTTAAAATTTAATCATTTGAATAAAAGAAATTAAGAAAAGGTTATTTTTTTAAGTTGATAACAAATAATTATGTTAGATGATTTTTTTTCCATCGTAATGGTAAAATTAAAACAGATAAATAAGTAAAGTGAATTAATTTGGTATTTTAATAGGTTTTTGTCAATTATTTTTTTCAACTTAAGGGTTTTTATTTTTTGTAAATTCTGAAGAAGTTTTTTTTTTTAGTTTTAAAATTTTTTTTTTTATCAAATGATAAAAATGTCTTTTATATATATATATTTCTTCTTTATTTTTGTACTTACTTTTGTTCTTAATTTTTTTTATCAAATAGTAGAGTTTAAAAAAATGACCTTCTTCCATGTTTAAATGTTGGCAATAAAGAATGATTAAGATAAAATTAAGATTAACATTAAGAAAGACTATATACGAAAATATAAGGAAGAAGAAAAAGGGAGAAAAAGGGAAAGAGAGAGAAGGAAAAAAGAGAAAAAAAGGAGAGGGAGAGAAGAGAGAGAGAAAAGAGAGAAAGAAGGGAGAGAGAGAAAAGGGAAAGTAGGAAAAATAAGCATGGAGAATAAAAAGAAAGGAATATGACGAAAAATTTTGATAAACAAAAATTCTATTTATCTTTTTATTTTTATATTCATTATTTCTTTCTTTTTTGCATCATCAATACTAACATGAGTAATACATGAAAAGTTAATCTTATATGTACCATTATTAATCTTTAACGATTTATGGTAACATTTGTATGTGATTATTGCCTCTATTGACAATAGAAGAATTATATAATATAGACTGATGGATTGTCTTGAGTAGACAGTACTTGGACACAAAACCTTAGGATAGAAGATGAAATGTAATTGGTGAAAGCCTGAACGATTGAAATAAAATAATTCGGACAAAGGTAGAAGGAAACTTGATGATGGTTGGTCAATTGATATGAAATGAAGTCATCAAAGAAATATTACATCTGAAATTGAAGTAAGTACTAAAGAAGTCAATAATTTGGTGTGGAAAAAAGAGCATGATTTAAAATATACGTATGAGATTTAAGAATAAAGATTTGCATGGTTGACTACAGAAGGTACCTAAGAAATCTACGCAGCCTCGGTTGAGTCCTTGAGGGTAGATAAAATGTCAAGTTGTGAGCGACTCTAAAAGTAGAAGGTGTTACTAAACCAATTTAGGTCCCCAACAAAGCGAAACATTACCAAGATTCGGTTAAGAGTATATTGAACTGAGTGTCAGGCAGGATATGTACTCTCGATCGTTGACTCAATGAAAACTTGGAATATTATTGATATGCTTGTGTAAGTCCTCCTAGTGTTAGAAGGTTAGGAGGCAGTGAAGGATCATAAATGATTAGAAAGCTTAAATAGGTACAATACGGTGAAATGAGAGCACACGATAGATAATAAACTTGTATGTATATGTAAATGATAGATGATTCACTACCACACCCCCTTATTTTTAGATGGCAAACAAATTTTGTCTTCTTTTCTGCCTAACGATCATAACCCTAGAGGGGAGTTAGACTTATGACCCCTTCTTTAAAGATGACACTTTCACAAGCTATGTGAGATTTGTTTTTCTATCCTTTGAAATTATACCGAATGTGCACTTTTCTCACATCAATTTACTCATCATTATCATGACTCAGACTCTACCACCTAGGTATGCTAGCATTTCCCCGAACGTTCCAGCCGCTCCTAGTCGCTCCCAATCTCATACAAATCCAAATCCACCGCCTGACTCAGCTACCAATGAAGTTAGCACCTCAGAAAGGGAAAAAGAGACATTTGAGAAAGAAAACCTCTCTGAGTGTTCGGACTAAACTATATATAAGAGACTAATAATGAAATAGTGAATGATTGATTAGTTGACCACATATTTTGGACAAATGTAGTAATCATAAATACAGTTTATATTTTGAGATATATCATATGTTTATGTACTTATAAAACTGAGTTTTCTCTGTTAACAGATTGTCTATTATATAATGTTCGATATTGAGATGGATCGTTGTTAATAAATTGTAACTCCTTTGCGAATAAGCTTTCGAATTTTATCCTGTCAATTTAATTTAATCAAGAGAATCGTTTTCGAAAATTAAAAAATTCATATAATTTTAAATAAGTGAAAAAGGACATTATAAATATTATCATCCTACATGTTTAGGTCACCAACTAAACAATAAATATTTTTTATAATTTAAATAATATTTTGATTCTTATAAAATAAGAAAATTTTAATTTTAATCTTTTAAAATTTTAATTTTAATTTTTATGATTTTATTTTATTTTAGTCCTTATTTTTAATTAAAAACATTAAATGATGACATAACAACGAGTTAATAGTCTATTAACTTGTCTTATATCAAGGAGTAACATGATAAACAATTTTATTTTTAAATTGAGTTTTTAAATTTTTAATCGTTAAAAACAATTAATAACATCAAATTAGTTAATGAGATATTTAAAAATACAATTTATCAAAATAATTTATCTATAGTTTTCTGTTAGACTCCTTAATGATGTAATAAGTCAATAAATTAATGTTGTTATGTCATCAATTAATATTGTTACTTAAAAACATATGCTAAAATATTTTTTTTAAACTTTTAAATAACTAAAATAAAAAAACATTGTATTTGTTCCACTTAAAAATAATTACTTTAAAGACCAAAAGAAAAAAAATACTAATTACTCATTAATTTCAATTAATAAAAATATTTTTTAATTAACTACATCCAAAGTCCATCAATATTCAATTTTCACCAAAATCAGCCTAAAAATTATTTTTTTATTCCTTTCTCTTTATATTTCTTTATTAATAATTTATTTCAATTTTCAACATTCATCTTACTTTTCTCACATTTGACATGGGTTAACATTCATTCATCATATTTTATAATACACTTTCAATTAATCATTTTTCAGAAGGCAGAAACCATCCTAAGCCCCAAGGTCACAATTTTCCTATTCTTTTGTAATGTTTCAATTTCGAAACACCTTATTGTGCTTACTCACGCCTACTGCGGCTCCTAGTTTTAGTATGTTTCTTTGAACAACTATTTTTTATTTTTTTTTAATATCGTGTTTATATTCATACAATTTTTAATTGTTATTTCCCCCATTTTAATTGTTCTCGCTTCCATTTATGTTAATTTGAATCGTTTATATCATGTATGTACAGGTTTTGGTTTTCTATTTTTATGTTAAATTTAGTACTAAATTAAAAGGAGGTTTCAAGTGAAGTGGGGTGGTCTTAGTGTTAGCTGGTGTCATCTTGTTTCAATTGAACTATTTTTGGTTTTGTAGGTAGGTAATGTAGCTTCGGGGAGCAATACATTATATGTGCTGATGTGTATTTATGTAATTTGAATCAGGCACAACTTGTGTTATGGTCCATTTTCTAGTAATACTCATTGTCTTTTGCTTCTAAAAAAAGTCTGCAGGGAGTCCTTTAATTACTGTTTTTATTTTATTTTTATATTCAGTAACAAAATGATTCACAGTACTTTTAATCAATTTATTTTATTTTATGTGTGTGAATTTGTTTTTATATTTTAGACCTTTTGTAACAATTTAAATTTTGAAACATTTTTTATGTTTCAAATTTACTAGATTTAGAGTTGATCAACAATTTATTTCCAGTGGGAGCAATGGAGAAGCACTTCTAAGAAATTTTTATGTGAAACAATTCTTTGACAATCAGGTTTTATTGTTCTAACGTTTTCTTTATAGTCTTGATTTATAATTTTTTATTTTTTATATTTTGATATAGTGTGAAACATTAATTGTTTTGTTTTAAAATCTTAACTAAAAAATATGAATCTGATTATTCAAAACTTAAAAAAAAGAAAAGAGTTGATGCTTTAATTGAGTCACAAAAGGGGGCTATAGATAGATTTATCAAAATAAATAAGAAAAAAAGAGTTTTAAAATATAGGTGATTGTTGATTGAATGAACAATTAACAATGTAGACATCAATGAAAATGAAAATAAAAATAGAGAAGAAGTATTAATTAATGAATCCCATGCTCATAATGATAAAGAAAAAGAAAATAGAAGAAACAACTATTCAAAGTATTTATGATCTAAGTCAACTGACAAATGTTAGTACAAGTTTGAGAGACTTATTAGTAGAAAAAAGTCCATTAAAGTTACCAATATAGATTTTCCTAAGCATCAATTTTTAAAATTCTTTTTTTCATCACTTTACGTTCACTAGTTGCCCAATGATGAAATACATGAAAGGAGATGGTTGATTTATTTCCCAGACTTGGACAAAGTATTTTGTTTTTGTTGCAAATTGTTTAATTTTGTTCCTAGCGCAAGTAAATTAGCTAATAAAGGTAATAGGGAGGAGAGAAATATTAGTCTTAAATTAAAGAATCATGAAATAAGTAATGAGCACATTGCTAACATGAGTTCATGGATTGACTTAGAAACAAGATTGTTAAAAGACAAAACAATTGACAGGCATGTTCAAGAACAAATAAACAGAGAAAGGAAATATTGGAGAAATATTTTATTTTATTTTAGTTGTAAAAACTCTTGAAAAAAATAAATTAGCCTTCCGTGAAACAAATGGAAGTATTTACCAAGAAAGTAATGATTCTTTTTTTAAGTATAATTGAAATGATTGTAGAGTTTGATGCTATAATACAGAAACACATTCGTCAAATTAAAGATAATGAATTCATAGTCATTAGCTTGGACATAGAATACAAAATGAATTAGTAAAAACTTGTTAGCAAGTGAAATTAAAACAAATTAAGAATATAACATTTTTTAACCATACATGATATACCCCGGATGTACGTCATTAAGAGCAAATGTCTAATGTATTACGATGTGTAGATGTTTCTTCAACTCCAATACAAGTCTTTAAATGTTTTTTTAGAATTTTAAACGTAGACGATGCAGCTGGAAAAGATATTTTTGATACTATTATGAATGAAATAAATATTATTGGACTTGATATTAGTAACCTAAGAAGACAAAGTTATGATTATGGAATATATATGAAAGAAAAACATAAAGGTGTGCAAAAAAGGACTTTAGATATTAATCCTAGATCATTTTATATTCCATGTGGTTGTCATACTTAAAATTTGGTACTTTGTGATATGGCTAATTCTTGTCCAAAAGCTACATCTTCTCTAGTCTAACTCTCAAATCATTGTCACAAACACATTGGAAAAGTTGTATTGAAAGTGTAAAAGCTTTAAGATTTTAAACTTCACAAATAAGAGATGCTTTATTGAAATTAAGTGAATTTGATGACGATCCTAAAATAAAAAGGGAACTTAATTTTTTAACAACTTATGAGCTTGAAAATTTTGAGTTTTTATTAGGCATGACTATTTGGTATGACATATTATAATTTGTTGGGCCAACCAGTGTATATACCTTGAAAATTTATAACTTATATGGATAACTTTAATTATCAAAGATGGTAAGGTTTACAAAATTGAAATGCTTCTAAAGAATTTACAAGACTTTAATTGTCATGTATTGTAAAAGTTCTTCATACATGATAGTGAGTATCTTTTATTTGAGCCTGGATCTGATTTTCTGTGTGCAACTTAATAGATTTTTATAGTTGAGTGTGATAACGTTAACCAGCCAAAATATATAAACTGGTTGTAGGACAGCCACGCCCTGATCGCTCGAAGGCATAGCTTCTATATTATGCTATGTAATTTCCAAAGCGAACTTTCTTTGTTATTTTTTTTAGTTTTTGGCTTTTTCCCTTTGCTGACACATATTACAGTTGCTAAACCTTTTGCTTAACGCACACGCACTAGTTATTTATTCCTTAGTTTTGGCCTTCTCTCTTTCTACTTGAGACACCCAAAAATACAATTAAAGTTTTGTTTAAGAGCTTCATCTTTGGAAATATTCTATGAATCCATCATGACGTTAATTTGTTTGTCGTAAACGCTGAGAAAAAAATATATCAGAAAGTGGTTATAAAATAGTGTTAAAAGAAAGGCTTGTTTGAATTTAAACACTCTACATTTCTCACGTTTCAATTGGAGGTTTTCAGTCTAAGCGTTGATATATAAAAATGAAAGAAATTAATTATAATCAAATACTAGTTATTTAATTACAAGATACTGGGAAGGAATGTTTCGCTATGAAGGTGCATATTGTGGCAATTCCTTGTCAATGACGTAAAGGTTAAAGGTTTTGTCAATAAAAGAAAACAAAAAAAGGAGGATTTGTTGGGTGAGTGTGAGGGAATGGAAAAATTAATAATGAATTTGAAAGTCGGTACATATGCTCTATGTGGTGAAGATAAATTTATTAAATTAAATAATCAATTAATACAACCAGAGAAAAAAATATAAAAAGTTAAAGAGTAAAATAATAAATAAATAAAAAGTTGCAATTCAGTTAAGAGGGGCATATTAGAAAATTTCAGGAAATGACTATTTAAACCTTATCAACGTTGCACCGAAAGGATTTCTATGTAGACCCACAGAAACATGGTCCCTTTGTTAAGTGTTTGTTCTGATTGTGGGCGGATCCCATAAATTTCAACAATAAGTAGTGATACTTTTTTTCTTTTTCTGTTTAAAAAGTATCTGATAGATTCATAGGTTTTCATGTCAACATGTGGCTAATAACTATGCCTGTTTAATCGTGCCCACGTCCTTTTGCATGCATGGAAACTTCACAAAAAGATCAATTCTCACACTTTTCCTTATCATGTTATTTTACTATTACAAGAGTGTATTGCTTTAATTATAAATATTAAAATATGCTTAAAGAAAATATTAATAGTAACTAAAATATTAAATTTTCTTACATAATAGATATAAATTTACTATTTTTAATTTTTTAACACAATAGGTGCGACTAATTTCGTTTTTTTGTGCAAGGTCAAGTTTCGTTTTTTTGCGCACGGTCAAGTTTCGGTCTGGCGTTCTACATGATCTTGTCGCCTTGTGTCTCGTCTAAGATTCGTGATTATTTATTTAACTTAAAATAAAAAGATTTTTGGTTTCGGTCAATATCAAAAGCATTGCTTGAACACTCTTTCAATAGCAATGAGGAATCTATTGTTTGCAAGGTTTTCTCTCATTTGCCACCTTAATTGTCAGTGCTTTTCTCCTTTTCTTTTTTTAGACTGAAAATGCATAAAAATTAAACACATTTAGAAATATGATATCGTCTAATAGGAGTAAACCTTGATAAAAAATATGCAGAAATGGTTGCGGTACATTGTGCATGGTTACGGGTATTCTTTGTCGTTATTATCTTCGTCGCTTGCTATTCCATTCCAGCCCTGCCGCATTGGTTCATGATCTTCTAATTTTCAACAAAATTACTAGATGCCAATACTACGTGTCACAAATTATTAAATTATCGATTTCGCTCAATATCAAAACTCTCTCTTATATTAGTGTTTTTATCGCATTTTTTTTTCACTATCAAAAGAGTAGATATTCTACTAAATTCAACACAGCAAGTGACAAATAAATTTATGAGATACGGTACCGTTTTGAGGGCATTGAAATGTCTTATTCGTTCATGTTTTTATTTTTAAGGAGTTGCAAGCTAGACAAATTTCATCAGACAGTGCTCTTCTGAGCCCCAAAAGCCTTCTGTTTCTGTTGCAACTTCTTTGGCGTGCGTGCACCACAGCAAAACCAAAATGAGTAGTGACCCTAAAGAGATTGGAAAGAGTCTAGGGTATTCCAACCTCGAAGAAGAACCCAAAAAAGCTCAAAAGACAACTGAGGATGCTGAGGAAAAAGGAGAAACAGAGGAGAAAAAAAAGGATAATACTTTACAGTCTGGACTCTCCTATTCTGACCAGCCTTCAAAGAATACTTGAATTTGATCATACAACCTCAGAATCGCCATTCTCGGTAGATCATCTGGGTTGTAAGACTTTTTCTTTTTCAACTGAGTTTTGTACTTGTATTTGGAATAATGTATTTCATAGGGTTTGTGTAGAGGATGTTGATCTTGTATTAGGGATGGAGCACCCCTATTGTTCCTTTTTTTTTTTTTAATAAAAATAAAATCCTTCTTCTTATTCTCTCCCTTCCAATTTCCTCTAACGGATCGGATTTTAACCAATCCGTGATCAGATTTCAAGTTGTTGTGTTGGACATTTTCTTTAACAGAAACCTAGTGGCCGGGATTGTTGTGGCAACAGCGAAGAATTTGACAAAGTTGTTTTTTTTTTTTTTTTTTTTTTTTTTTTTCCTTTTGTAAACTTTTGCAATCAAATTCGTCTACCTATTGTGAGAAGCTCAAGTCTTTGATAGACAATTAAACATTCGAGGATGATATAGATTTAACATCACAATCTTTTTTGCACATCCCCTTCTATGATACAATTGTGAATTAACTGAGATCTGAGATATAATGTGTCTCTATATCCGTGACCTTCCGATGAAGTTATGATACCATGTTGGCTTGAACTTCATAGTGCGTATTTGGTTTGAGGTTAAAATCAAGTTGAACGGAATTTTTTTTAAAGCAAAAACATAAAAGTATATAAATTGATAGATTAAAAAACACATGAGTTACGTTCAACCTAAGATTTTTCCACACACATGCATTTTATAACACAAATATTGCTTGAAGCCTTTTCTTGATAATTTGTCGTTAGTATTGTCTCATTAACTGTAAATGTTAGTCACGCCTCTCCCTGGTATGGTCACCGTGTAAATCATATGTATGTATGTATGTATACTCCTCCAAGTTTGATATTATCACATAATAGTCTCATGTCCCTCTTACATCTTATTATTCGTTCAATTTTTTTTTTTTCTATTTCATCATTCATGACATCACATCTATCACTTTTCTCTTTCTTCTCAATGGAATGTATACCACACATCCCAAAAAGTGTGTCAAACAATGTTTTCCCACATTCCTAATGAACTAGTTCTAATGGTACGTAACATTTTTCTCATTGAATTTCTCCTGCACATTTTTTGTCATTTCAAGTTGATCATTTATTCATCTACTAATCTTTTGAAACTTAGGTGGAATCATGTATTCCATCTATGACTCTGAAACTTCATTTACGTTTACAATTTCATTTTTTACAACGAAATTTGACATATTATTGTAATTAATTAGACCATCCTTTTCACACTGACTTATTCATAGTGACTTTACTTTGTTCAATACATTTCTCTTTGCCTTGGAATATCCTTCTGGTCATAATCCGCAATTTTTTAGATCTAGTAGCTAGAGATGTTCGTTCCTATTGTGAATTACTCAGATCTAGGATAAGTTATTGCTATAATTATGGACTATTTCTAATGTAATTTCCAAGTTAATATTCAGGAAATTTTTGCTCAGTCCTGCGTCATAGGGCTCAATTTCCCTGTACAAGTTAATAATCTGTTGAGGGTTTCTATGTTTTCCTGGGGACTTCTTGTATCACGTGGATTTTCTTTGTTGTTTATTTCCAAGCTTTTCGCCTTTTCCTTGTCCTTTTTTTTTTTAAAAAAAAAAGATACACACAACCAAAAATTAAGTTTAAATTTTGTTAAAATAAGATTAATCGTTGATTAGAAATATTTTAAAAATATAACTACATATTTGTTAGACATAAACATTAAGAAATATTTCAAAAAAATTATTTTAAAATGTAAAAATAGACTATATACCAACAATATAAAATAATTTTATATTATCATTTAATTACAAATTATTATATATAATGTCAACAAGTTATACGTATGAGTGAAATCAGACTCAGTCCTTTTAAAAAAAAAATTAGTTCGAATCTTATAAATAAAAAAATGTGATTAAGAAAAAAACTTCATTAAAAATAATTAATTAAATTTTCTAATAAAAATTAATTATTGAAAAAACATGTAGATATTTTATATCAATTACATATTTATTAAAAATAAAATTATTATATATGACAAATTTATTCACTTTATAATAATTATCTTAAAAGTCATATTAATAATAATTTGTTATTAATTGATAGTATACAATTTTTCTATATTATTAATATATAATTATTAAATTTTTTTGAAATATTTTATCATATTATATTTGGATAGATTCTGAAAAAATATATATTAATATCACTTGTAAAGACTCCCACAATCAAGTCAAAATATATATATGAGAGGGTAAAAAATTGAGTGATATTATCTAAACAAGAAAAGAGACCTCATATATATAGTTGCATCAGATGGAAAAAAATTTTGGGTTCATAAGGTGTTGACACCACATGCAAGATCATGTGATTAATTGTTAGAGTTGTCTAAATACTTTTAGTCAAGAATAAATAAGAGAAATGAATATAATCTCTATAATAATTACTCTCAAATTAATATTATTTAAAATAAATAATGTTGACTTGAGAATTAAAATAATTATATATCTTTTGTAACATTTTTTTTACTAAATCAATATTATTTAAAATAGAAAATATTAATTTAAGAATTAAAATAAATATATCCTCTATAACATGAGTAGAAAAAAAGTGATAATAAAATAAGTAAGTTTTTAAGTCATTTGAAATATTAAAAATGTAAATTTTTAACATTTTCTCTTCTATTTATTAAATAGTTCAAACAAAGAAAGATATATAACAAAATATATACACATACATACATTTGGCTTCTTAACTAGTTTCTTCCCTTAAAAATAAGCTAATTTCTTTTAATTTTTTTATTCAGGGGTGGGTCTTAAGCCCCAGAACAACCAAACTTACTAACCAAATAGGAGGAACCCCCCATAACTTCTTTCACACTTCTTTCTTTCTTGATTCAACGTATCGGATATGATGACACATTCTTTGACTTTAGCATGCCCGTCTATAAAAATGGAATGCCACATTCTTTTGACCAACCCTTTCTATAAAAATGTTATGGATTTTTTAATAGTGTTTAAGTGATTTTAGTTTCTTAATTTTTAGTTTTTTTATTTTAATGTTATATCTTTAATTTTCTAATTTTAGTTAATCTATTATTAATTGCATAATTTAAAAAGTATAGAAATTATTTTTTAGTAAATATTGAAATTAAAATTAAATAATTAAAAATTCAAACCGGCATCAACAGTCAACATCTACTATTATTACTTCAGTTCCACGTGCAATTACGTTACTATTTCTATCAAATATATACTATGATTTAAAACTTAAATATGTATTTTGAATATTTTAGGACATATTCAAATAGATTAAATGGTTGTCACATCATATTTAAAATACTTACACACAAATTTTCTTTAATGATAAAAAAATTAAACAACACACTATACATATATATATATATACACATTATTTCACTTAATTATGTTTCAAACTAAAACATTAATTCATTTTTTAATAAACTTGTATAAAATATTAAATATTAAAAATTTATTTTCATATATTTTTCATAATAAATTAGAAACAATAAGAAATACATAACAATATAAAATTTAAAACAATGAAAAACATATAATTTTGATAAAAAAAAATACATAACAATGAAAAATACATAATATTACATAAAATTAATTTTATTATTTTCTTATTTAGAAATATCAACACCTATTTTTTTGCTCATTTTATTTATTTATTTATTATTATTGGGGCATAAAAAATAAATAATAAAAACAAGGTCCAAAATAATTTATAAGGGGACAATTCAATAATCTAATCTAATAATACAATCAGAAATAATATTAAATTAAATAACAAGACCCAGGGTGTGGTCTGGTGTTGCTTCTAGAGCCTCGGGGATGCCATAAACTATAGCTCATTTCCACACTTTGACTTGTGATGTAAAAATCTGTACATAATTATCCTGAAAACATAATTAAATTGGAAATGGCGTTAGAAATACTCCAATTATAATAACAATAACTCTTCCTACTTCTGACAAATTCACAAAAGCATAGGGAACAAAGCATTAATTAAATCAATTCATTTTCACATTTTGACAAAGTAGTTGCCAAAAAAGTTGGTCCAACTACCATAAAAAGTTATATGTTTAATACATGATGCACGTATCTTTCAAAAGCTTAGTGACTGATCAACAAAGAAGGGATGAACACAACGACAGGAGCGATTTCAGTGAGAAAAATGTCAAATACAATTGGACAAATTGAATTTGAATATGAGAAAACGGCTTTGGGGCTCTTATAGATTCGAGGTGCATACATTTTATTGTGGAAGAAAGAGATTAAAAAAAATTAATAATGTAATAAATAATGGAATAGAATTAAAAGAAGGGAAAAAAAATAAACAAATGTTAATCAGTGTCTTAAATAGAAAATTTCATTAAAAAAGTGCCAGTAATATATTTCTATTGCAATTTTTAATGCATTTTCAATAAAATTATAATAAAAAATATTTTAAATTCTTTAAACAATAGCCTAGCACATTAATTAAAAAAAAAAAAGGTATAAAACGGACATAAGATGTGCGTTGACATTTTATTAGTTAATGAGACAATTCTAACAGCAACTTTTGTGAGTTATACTGTGATAACTTATTATATTATTTTTAACTAATCTATTTAAAACTTACTCTAATTCACAGATAATTCATTTGAATGTTCTTTTACTAGTTCTTTTATGAAATAATTTTCTTTTTCAATGTAAATACCATTAATGAATTGTATGGATACTCCACTATAAATATAGTATAAAAATTAAAGTTATTATTTTATCCTTTTAATTATTCCACCACGTAAGATGTAATTAGAAAAAAAAAAAAAAGTTTAGAAACAAAAGAAGTAATATGACACCAGCGATCCATCACAATTCGAGTAAAGTATTGTAAGAAGATATTTTTAAATCTATGTATTCGGATGATTGGTTTGCGTGAATCTACAAGCTATCTTTTTGAGGGGAACCACTATTGTAAAAAGAATAGGAGGAAAGTTTGAGAACGATTTTTTTTTCCACATCACAAATTTTCCATAAAAGGGGATGTGAAATTCCATCCTTGAATGTCAAATTGATTATCAGATACTTGAAATTTTCACAATAGGGTGGTGAATTTGATAAGATTAGAAAAAAAAGGACGAATATTTAAGTTGCAAATAGGATTAAAAAAGAAGTTATGTATTCAATAAATTTAATTTTTAATTATTTCTATATTATTGTATGTTCTAAAATAAAAATAGTTTTGTTAAACAGTAACATATTGTAGCCATGTGTCAATTACAATTCCTTAATCTTATGTGCCGTTTGGTGCACTGAAAGCTTGGTAAACTAATCTGTGAGTATGTATTTTTGTTTGTTTTATTAGATTGCAGAAACAATTCAAATAGAGTAGGTAGGGAGAGGTGATGGAGACAGTTGACACGGTTAAATTTCATTAAATACATAGATGAACCACTATAATACTAAAAGAAAAATGTCTCCATCTATGTACCCACTAGTATAAGTTTTAGTTGTTTTAATAAATATTTCATTTTAGTATCTCTCATGACAAAAAATAAAGTCTATAAATGTTTTATAAATAAAATTATGTGATTGAATGATAATATAAAAAATATTTATTTTATTAATTTATTTTAAATGAATTTTTAAAGAAATTAAATTTATATTGTTTTTATAAAATAAAAATAAATTAACAATATAAATCAAGACTAATAATTACTAACTTGCTTGATCCAAATTAAATTTAAAGATGCAATCATTTATTTGTTAAGCTTATATTAAATTTTTAAAAACTTAATTCTTTCTCTAAAATAAATTAAATAAAACATATATTAAGATTACTTGAAACTTATATTAAAATATTACTAACAAGTGTCAAATACAAACTATATTTATAACATTTTTTAATATTTTTTTCTGAATAATGCAAAATTTGTAGTGTTTGAAAGTAAAGTGTCAAATGGAGAATAAATTACGGTATCTCCTTAAGCTTTTTAAAAAGTTATATATATATATATATATATATTCTACATTGTAATTATCAAATCGTGTGCTATTATCTTTAAAAAAAAAAATGTGATATTATCTGTTGGAGTATCTAGAATATCATACATTAAGATAAAACAGTGAAATGAAATTTAACACTTAATAATGAAAACCAAAGATAACTTAATTATATGAGCAAGAAAGAGTCTTTGGTAGCGGTTAACTATACTCATAAAGAATTCTATTTTTGACAATTTTTTTTTTTTTTTCAAGAGTTGGCTCTTGAATTGGGATGTACTGTGTTTGAACGGAGTCCCGGTGTCTCTTAACAGATTGATGCATTTAAATTATTTAGGGTGACGTCACATCGAACTTGAGATTGCTTGATTAGGATAAGCCAATTTTTTTTTTCTTTTATTATTTTTTATCAACAAATATTAATTATTAATAGAATAGATTGGACCCAATCAATTGTCCATAAACCCTCCTTCACCAACCTTATAACTCTTTTTTTTTTTCTTTTATTATTCTAACCTCAGATTATTCATCATCATAGATGGCCCAGAAATAATATAATTATCTCACTTGATATACCATGTCTAGTCATATATGCATACCTCTGTTACCCAATTTGTGATCAATAATTTGAATTAATTTCCACATGCAGGTTTATGTGATCAATAATTTGAATCAATTTCCACATGCAGGTTTATGTGATCAAGTGACGTCTTGTTCATATTTCACCAAGGCTTACTTCTTCTTTTAATTCAACTTGTTAACTAAATCATTGGGTAATTATATGTTAACAACCTCTTGGACTCAGACATAAATGGAGAAATAAAGGATGCACTGCATAATATAAACACACACACATGTATAATATCATTATCATACATATAACACTTGAAGCATCATTTGACTTAAATAAGAAAATAAAATTACTTAGTTGAAATAATAAAAAATACAAATATTGAAAAACACAACAGTCATACAAAATAGAATATGCACAGGTTGTCCAGTTTAAAAGTCACTTATGCTAAGTGATTAATATGACTAAAAAATTAAAATTAAATAATTATGTTATTATTAACTACCATGATAAATATTTGAATTACATTTGTAAAATTAAATTATTATTTTTTAGTAAGATATTAATTATTTTATTAGTTACATAAAATAAATTGCTTATTGCATATTGATTCGTTTTTTAAATGATTAGATTATTTATATAGTTAAATTTTCATTTTAAATTATTACATACTACCACTTAAATACCTATGACCCTCCGTGCACCCGTCATCACTAGCATTCAGCTGAACCACAGGTCACAGGAAGGAAATCAGTGGCAAAGATGGGGGCATTTGGCTTAAGTATAATTTGGTCTTAAAAAATAATATTTTTTATTTTATTTTTAAAAAATATTTTTTTATTTTTAGTTTTTTAAAGATATTTTTATTTTAGTATTTACTGCTAAATAAATTTTTTATTTTGATTTTATTAGACTTTTTAATAATATAATAAATTACTGAATTATTAAAGTTGTTATTATAACATAATTTAAAAAATAATAGAAACTAAAATAAAAAATTATTTAATAATAAAGATTAAAAAACTTTAAAAACTAAAATTTTTTATTTTTATTTTTTAGAGACCAAATTAATATCTAAATCTAATTATTTTATTCTTATGTAATTTTTTTGTGTCAATAAAATATGATAACATTATCATATTTCTTTTCTTATTTTATCACTATAATGTATTTCTAATTTTAAAGAAGAAGCAGGGTTAAAATCAAAATAAAAGAAGTTCTTTATATAATATTTAATATATTAAATATTATAATAACTATTATTCGTATAATTATATATAATTTAATATATAATTATATGTAATAATTATTATAATATCTAACCAATAACATAAAAAATATTTGTAATATTATTATAAAAAAATATATGTTAAAATATTTATTTATATAATACATGCATATATATAGATAAAGATTAAATTATATTAGTGTAATTCTTATAACTATTATACTATTCAATAATTTTATATAAAATATAAATTTTATTATCTAATTATTAAATTATATTTTTATATTATTTTAATTATTTATGTTAAATTTTACAAAAATTAAAT
>JAMLFT010005793.1:0-17032 GCA_026544285.1 Pachyrhizus erosus
ATTTAGTATACAATAATTATTAAATATTTGATATTTTAAAAATATTTATATAAATTCTCAAAAAAGTTTATTAAAAAAAGTGTAAATTTATAAAAATATAAAAAATGAAGAAATATTCAAAAATATTTTTTTCTCAAGAATAGAGTAACAATTTATCATAATAAAGTTTTGGATATTTTATCATGTAAAAATATTTAGAATAAAAAACAAAGAAACACTTGCAATTACATTTCACAAATCTTTCTAATATTGAATTACGCTTATGATGCTTTATTATTAAATATGTTTTTGAACCATTTGAAAAATTTTAAAATAAAATTTTAAATTATTTTTTAATTATATCCTTAAATTAAATAATGAGTCATTAAGGTTAATTTTCAAGAATTTGAAAGATGAAATATTATCTATTTAGTGAAAAAAAAGAAAAATATATTTATAATAAAACACTTCATCAACTTCAATTTTTAATAATAATGAATGAAAATAATAATAATTTCTAAAACTTAAAATAATAAAAATAATAATATAATGATATCAATAACAATATTTATAACGAATGACACAATAATTTTAGGTTAAATTACTTTTTGATCTCTTTGCTTATTTAAATTTTCAATTTGATCATTCAATTTATCAAATGATAGATTGAATCATTTAATCTATAATATATTTAAATTGGATATAACTTTTTTTGTATAGTAACTATTAAATCAATATAGTTTTTTTACTCCATATTATGAAATCAATATAAAGTAATATTAATATAATTTAAAATAATATTATAATATTTTAATATAATAAAATAATTGCTATAATTAAAACTAAATATAATAAAATCCTGCTTTGTATGGGACTGGTTTCACGTAGTGAACTGATATAATATTGTATTATTATATAAAAGTGGAATACAATATTACAATACTCAAAAAATGAAAATAAAAATTATTTTATAATTCTTCAAAATTTATAAGATAAATCATCATAATTGGAAATAAAAATAAAATATAAATATTTTTTAAATAAAACTAATATACTAATATAATATATAAAATTTTCATACTTAAATATACTAATAAGAAATATTATATTAATATAAAGGTCATATAATAATTTTTAAAATATTTAAAACAAATTACCGGTGTTAACATAAATATAAACTATAAAGATATTAAAAAATAGTTAATTATCATTGTAATTAAAAAAATTATAAAATAATTTATCATAATTAGAAAAATAAATTGTAATAAATAAAAATTAATAATCATAAAGCATAAATAAAATAATATTATAAAATAAGAATAGTAAAATGATTTTTTAAAGTTTTTTAATATTAAATAGGTCTTTTAAATTTAATATGTTTTGAAAGGTTTTTTCACATATAATATGGAGAACAAATTGTCATTTTCTTTTTTTTCTTCTTGAAGTTATAATCACCTATTATACCCATAACGTATAAACTGAAAATTACAGGATAAACATAAGAAAAAATAATAATAGAAAAAAATGGAATGAAAATAATAAAAAAAGAAAACATTAGAAAAAAATGAATTATAACATGTTATTTATGTTATTTGTATCAATATTTTTTATTTCCAAATTTTTCTCATCATAATTGGTCATAATATGTTTTAATTAGTAGTCTCATTTCATTCATATCGACTATTATTTTTTTAATTTTTTTTTGTCATTTTAGTATTACTACATAAATTTCTCATTCTTGTTACAATGTTATAGAAAAAAAAACAAAAGAAAAGAGAGAAAAAGAATAAAAAAACAACTCACCACAAAAAGAGAAAAAAAAATCAGCACCTCAAGATTAAAAGAGAAAACATATATTAATAGTGAAAATAAAAAATAAGAAACAAAAATAAAATAAAGAGTAAGAAATTATTACATGAGAAAAAAGAGACCTAGAAAGAAGTAAAAGAAAAATAGAAAGAAGATGACAAGAAGAAAATTTAATAAAATAATTGAAATAAAAATATTTAAAATTTAAATTTAATTAGTTAATTTATGTTTATGAGAGAAATTAAAAATTAAAATCAATCATTTTTTATTTTCTTTTTATATTTATTAATTGTGTATAAATAATAATTATACTATATTTATTCTTTTCTTTTAATTTTGTTTTTAATTTTTGTATTGTCTTAATACATTTAAAATTACAACATTAATCTTTAAATTTCTAGAAGGAAAATTTTTTCACTCATATATATTACTTTAAATAATAAAGGATAACTTATATATTTTACTAATGATTTATAAATTAAGAGAAATAAATTTAATTAAAAGTATTTTAATTTAAAAAAGAATATGAGTTGAGTCTTATAAGGAGAATTCAACACCATTTGTCATTTGAATCTTATATATAGAATTTGAGGAAATATTAAGTAACTTTCTAATATATTTTTTCTTTCTCTAATTAATTAACTTTTTATTCATTTAATATCCAATAATAATTACTTTCACTGTATATATTTCATGAAAAAATATTTAATGTTCATTAATTTTATAAAAAAATAAATAATGTAAAATAAAATGGGGGGAGTAACATTTAGTCATTAATGTAGATGATTTCCAGATATTAATTTCTGAAAAGGAGTAATTTTGGAAAAAAGGAGTGCACTTAGCAATTAGGTAACTGGACATAGGAATAGAGTTTTTATTGGTTTTGAAAAACCACTATAGATTTGGGCCTTGGGCCTTGCTCGTAGGCTGACGTCCTATTGAGGTTGACATTGCAGAACCTGTCGACCAAAGCGATTAAGCAGTTAATATACATGAACACAAGCACATGTAAATATATGAAATATTATATATTTTCGTATAAATATTTTTATATCATCTTAATTTATAACTTTAAATTGGAAAAATAAAGACGATGAAATTGTCTTAAAATTCACATTCTTAATGTTTTTATTTATGTAAAAAAAATGGTGGTGAAAATGACATGAAGAAAACGACCCATAAACAATATGTATGAAAGTTAAAATAAATTCCGTGGCACAAAATTACTCTGACTAAATGGGATTTGATTTAACATTTCAAAATTTTTTTTAAGATCGTTTAGTTTAAAAAATATTTTTATTTTCATTTTTTTATTTTCAATTCATTTCATTTTTTTTATATTACTCCTGTTTTAAAGTTTATATAAGACAAAAAAATCTCAAAATTGTCAGGTTTTTTACCAGCTTAATTATGTTTTTAGTATTTTAAATTAGAATATTTTTTTTAGTTCTCCAAATGAAAATTTATATCTTGAAGATATATTAAGAAATAAATAATAGAGTCAGTCCTTAGATTTTTTTTAAAACTTTAAAGGAGGCATATGATGCGATGAAAATCTCATTTATGATTCTGTAATAAAAATGATAACAATAATATCATCACCAATTAAGATTATCTAGCAATTTAAGTAGAAATCAGATGTTCGAGTATCAAATTTAGTTTATTTTACGTTGCTTCTTATTTAAACCTATTCATTTATTCTTTATTTGTAACATTTATTTACTTTAGTGGTTGAAATATCTCAATTCCATACAAATTCGTTTCTGACATTTTTGAAATAAATCAAGCATATGAAATTTTTGTAACAATGATTGTTAGTCTCTCGAATTCAAAAACTATTCTTTTTAATCTCCATCAAAATTTAAAAAAGTTAAAAAAACAAATTTTTATTCGAGAACTTAAAAAAAAATTAAAATTTTAAAAAATAAAAAATACAAATTTTTATTTACGAAAGTAAAAAAAAAAAATCAGATCTCTTAAAGAAAAAAAATATAATTAACTCATTTTGATCTCAAAATATAATTGTGACTTGTCTTCACACAACGAAATTGAAACACCATATATATTTTTTTTAAGGTGGCTTGGGTATTATGGTTAGTTCAATAAGAGGTTGGGGAATAAGAATCAAACATTGCCCTCTGGGGGAGTTCATCACCACACACACACACAGACACACGGGCTATATATCAAAGCATGGGTTGGAACATCACCACCGTATCTATGATTATGATTTGTGTCCTCCTCATGTGAATGTGACATTGTTCACCGTACGATATGGTATCTACTTGCTACGAGTACCAAGTGAAAAAGAAAAAAGAAAAAAAAGAGAGAGAAATAATAGAATTTCTTCTGGCAAAGATGCTCCTAGCTACCTTCTTGAGATGTATATGCCTCAGCTTTTACTAGGTTTAGGATCTGAATCTGAGGTACAACATTAACATTGTCCCATGTAAACCCTGGTGCTGCGGTAATTTTATGTCCCTAGTCACATAATTGATATCTTATATAAATTATTCAGAGATATATAGGTGTTTGGTTTAACTTCATGTGTCCTACTTGGAGCTGTATCTGTCCCTAAACCCCCAAAAGTGAACACAAAAAAGCGAGAGACATTCCTTCAGTCTCTTTCATTGATTTCAAGTCCACATCACACATGCAGCTAGCAGAAAATGAAAACTGCTTTTAGTTTTACTCTCTTTGTGAAATGACTATCTCATGGGAATTCCAAAAGATATTATGTATCCCCACCTTCAAAGCTTTTTAGCTACACATTAATTTTGGTATAGGAACAAAGATGTAGGGGAATCCACTTGCGGGTTTTACACGCATCAAGAAATTAAAACACCGGGGCCCTCTCTAGCTAGCCAAACACATTTTCTTAATTTCATACACACTTTAATTTTGCAATTCAAATTGAAATTGGAATTTCTAATTTTACCCTCACAGTACAAAAGTCCCAACGGTTTCAAAAGGAACCTGATCTGAGAAGGAAAAAAAAAAAAAAGACATCAACTAATGTATACTAAGATACCAAGAAACACCAGTTGCATATAAGAAGGGAACTGTGGCACACTTTTTCCCTTATGAATATCTGCCTCCATTTCTACTAGCTTAATTTCTCCCTCTGTGCAAGTTCCCACTTAACCCCTTCAAAACTTTGTCTTTGCCTTTTCAATGTTTATTTGTACTGTTTAAACTAGATTCCCTCAGCATGCATGTTTGCACAGACAACACCACCCAACTAGAAAGAGAAATTAATAGTAAAAGCCATATTTTTACACTAGGGCCACCTCTATGAAACTGGAATAACATAACTGGTTTTGTTAACCATTTTCTTATGTTAAAAAACTAATAATATAAACTTTTGATTAAAATGCATGATAGAAGTGTATTAATAATTATATTAATTATAACCTTATGTATATTACTTAAGAATAATAGTTAGTAAAATCATAATATAATTAAAGACTTTTCTTCAGCCGAGGACTTGAATAAATAAATGTTGAGTGGTCCTGGCCTGACTCTAGAAGAATGTGGTCTTTGTAGGCCCTTTAACCAAACCTTATCCTGCCTCGGCCTTTGGTTTTTAAAAAATTGAATCATGCTCATTCATTTTCTGAGCCTTTACTTTTACCGAAAACAAAGTTTGTAAAGTGTTTCATTTGAATTTGAAGTTTGTAGTTTGTACCGAGTGAACGTAATTAATTGGGATCAAAATTGTCTCTATTGATGACAAAAAGAATTTAATCAAGTGAAAAGAATTTGCATGCATAACAAAATAATTAAAATTTGAAAACAAAATCATAACAAATATGAACAAGTCTCTGGTGATGTGGATGAGTTAGCTAGCTAGCATGCATATGTTAGATTGTTTTTATCCCAATTGGCATGGACCACATGAGTTAGAATTGATAATGAATATAGGGAAGAAATCAAGAAAGTCAAGAAGATGTGGTAGCAAAGCAGAGCAGTGTTTAACTCAGCAAAATGATTACGAGATTATGCAGCTAGCTAGCATTGGAGCAGACCGTACCCCCTTATCAGAATTCTCAACCTTTGTATGGAAGAAGAGGATTGGTACCACCACGTGGGCTATCCAAAGCTGACGTATCTAAGCCACGTTCCCCATTTATTCTTTTACCTAATTTTTCCATTCAAGATGGGTTGGTCTTGTCCCAAAACGCAAACGATTTAAATCACAATAATAATGAGTTTCAATTTTTTTTAGAAATCCCATATATCTTTTAGTATAAGATAATTTTTTATGCATATTTAAAGTAACTATATATTACAAACTCAAATTTAAGACTGTTGATTAATCTAAAGTCCTAAAACTAGTATGTATCAATTAATTCACATGCTTATTAGGGGAGGATGTATATAGTCTTATTTGGAGGCAATTGTCCTCACAAAATATTTTTTCTACTTAAGTATATTAAATAAATATTTTTTTTCCCCATAAACATAGGTATTATTCTCATAAAATAATTTTAAAAAATGTAAAAAATTATAAAAAAAGAAAACTGTAAATAAGTTTATATTAATTTTACTCACTTCACCCTTTTAAATTTATAGAAACTTAAGAATTTTAGTTTTTTTTATTATGATATTATATATGTAAAAGTTTATAATATTTTTCGAACGTGAAAGCATTAGACTATTTTTTTTACTCCTATTAAAAAAACTTTCTTGATTTAGCACTATGTTTAATGACGTGTGAGATTCAACCTAACACTTAATTAATTTTAAATTTTGATAAAATTAATTTTTAATATGATTATGATAGATATGTTTAAATTAATTTTGACTACAGATTTTATATGAGAACATGGGTTAAAAAAATAAATTTTATGAATTTGTAAAATGGAGTGTAAGTTGCTGCTTTTGTTGCTACTGGTACATTGACCAATTCTCATTACCCCTCCATAAGACAATTCTGTCTCCTGGTCTACTTTTGGAGGTTAGGAATAATTATAATTATTTTGTACAAACTGAAAAGAGTTGAATATTTTATGAGATGAAATATGCTTGAAGTTTGGTCCATCTATCTGAGTTTTTAAGAAGAAATTTCATTAGGGACCCACTATTTGAGGTTGTGATGAGCACATAGCCTTTCTCTCTGGCATATGGCAAATGTGGGGCCCAGTCCAATTTGCTGTCATATCCTCCCTGCGACATGCTCATTGGTGCTCAGAACAGTGGGGTTTTGGACGTTCATATGAAATTTTTGTCCTCTTCATTCCCTATTGAATGTGCAAAGTTATGTATTTGTTAGCACAGCCAAATAAGACAAACAAACCATTCTGGAGTGGGGATTCCCTTCACAATCGATTTGGGTGTGGTCTTACTGAATGGAGGTCCAATCTCCTTCATCTCCCAGTGTTTTAATGTTCATCAATCTATAATGCTGTGTGTTTCTGCAAAGGACCCTACTTTCTCTTTCTAGGAGTTAAATGTTGATTTTTCCAGGACCCTACCATGCATATATTTCCCTCTCGATGCATTGAAAATAATATAACACAGTTAATGTTTAATTGACACATGCATCAGTTTCATCCAACACATCAACATCTCATGTCACTATGAGAATCAAAATTACCATTGAAATTTATTTAGTATAACTTAAAAGAGCAAAATAAAATTAAACTAAGAAGGTCGCTAGCCAATGACATCGAGCAATTTGTTCATTCAAAGATAAGAGAGCTTTCAATTTAAGAGGCTCGTAGCAGCTTATTGCATGCATTAGTCCATGATCATCACGACTACTTCAAATTCGCAACTACCTTGTTTTAAAATATAACAGGGGAGCCACGTTATAGTGAGAGGCCCATTATTTATTTTATGTAACTAGTGTGTTTAAAAAAACTAAGTTTTTTGTGTTTACAAAGATAATAGTTTATCTATTGACATTAGAAATCTCTAGTTGTTTTCTTTCTTTCTTTTTGTTTTTGTATCTCTTTTAATGTTTCTACTGTTGCTAATTAATTCTCACATTCATGGTTTGAATTTACATTGATTTATAGATTTCATGTTATGTAATTTACAAAAAAATAAAATGTTATAGTTAAATTTATTCAAATAAGAAAATAAAACAATTCAGTGATAATATTTTTAATAATATATCTCCATATAAATGCATATTTTGAAAGAAAATAATCTCCTATAAAAATCTTAACAAAAAATTGTAGTATAAATTTATATAATTACTAAAAATATTACAACACACCTTTTGATGCATTCTTTTCAATATATTATTTTTTATCAATTAATTAAATATTTTTTTTTTCATATTTTCCTAGAAAAAGTGTAGGCCCGATTTTTTTTAGTTACACCCGTATGGAATCTAATAAAGTATTAATAAAATTTGTTTAAAAAAAATTATTAAAAAATATATATAATTGATATCGTATTACTCAATTAACTACTATTGTCCTCACCAACGAATATATGCCCTGTCAACCTTCCCAATAAATGGAACCGGGATGGTCCATAGATCAGAAACCTTTAGGCATGTCTGCAGAGTCAAGTATTCCGGTAATTCATTAAATTAAATACCTCAGGGACATGTTGAGGGATATTTTCTGAAACTAAATATTAAAGACAGTGACATTACAGAACCTCTAACCTTCTATTAGAATCTTAATAAAACTTTTTAAAAATTTATATCTTCTCTTAGTTTCAGAGATTAAAAGCTGCAATTTACCTGTTTTCAGTTTATTTTTCCCAGTCTTATATATGTGTAAACCATTTTTTTTTACTTCTCACATATATCTTTTGTCTTAAGTAATGCTGTTTGAAATTGATAGTATCCAATATTAATTAAATGTAAATATTTTTCTAAAAAAAATTAAATCTTAGTTTATCATATTACGAGAGGACTAATCCCTTTTATGCGCAACAAAAATTCAAGTCTTAGTTTATCACATTTTCTCCTGTCTTATGTGTAAACTTTCTAGCAAACTGTACTATTAATGTGTTTAAATTGGCGATACAAAATTCACATTGAAAATAAAATCATTGTAAAATTACCCGGAAAATAAGTATTTATTACTTTAAAAAATTAGGATGAGTTAAACTTACCGTGTTACTGAACATGTACCTAACATCTTAATGAAAATACCAAAATGTTTAATTTTAAAAAAATAAATCTCACGTGAGAATCATGTATAGTAAAACATTCAAAAGACAACCTTGGCAGGTGCTGCCATGCTGCAGTACAGCCAGGTAAATCAATTTGAGGGAGATGAAATATGAGGCGTTTCTCAAACAAGAAGAAAGATATTAGGTGAGAAGTGCTTCTGTACGTGCTTGCTGCTTTGAAAGTTTTTATTTATTTATTTTGTAAACGGAAGACATGTGACCTTTGTTTATGTATACAACAAATTCCTGTTATTGATTACCATATTCAATACATATTAATATAACAAATGGAACTGACAAATTGTACTGTTGTAGGTGTATATAAATGAGAAATTGTCCAATATATGAACCCTCCTAATCAGGAGGTGTAGCATGGTTTAATTCACTGAAAATTTGGTTATCTTTTATACGCATAAGCATCAATTTCTTAGGCATGTGTTTATAGATTTTAATCATATCTACTCTTACCAGGTGCATTAGCTGATATCATTGATTCGCAATAATATTATCCAGTATTTCCATCGTAATAAAAATAATCATTAATTATTTTTCTTCCTATAACTATATTTGACAATTGCTATAATAATAATTTATCCTAAGTAATTAATGAAATAGTACTAAATAAGAGTATATTTTGAGTCTAAATATAATAATAGGTTTCATCTCCTTTATTATTATTTATTAGATGAAATTATTATTATTATTATTATTTAATAATAATAATAATAATAATAAATAAATTTTTTAAATTTAAAATAAAAAATTATAAAAAAATTTATTTTTCATTTACTGAATTTATATTTAAGTCTTATTTATTTATATATCATAATATTTATTATCATCACAAAATTTTTAACATAATTATATATTTAAGACTGAAACTTAATATTATTAGTTACGGTATAACAATCTTATACGAATTTATCAACACGTTTCCATTCATGATGTTTGGATATTGCAACTAATATCACATTGTTATCATTAGTTGAAGATGACATACGAGTGCTAGTATTTGATCTAACAAAAGTATCCACCACACAACAAATTATGTTTATAACAACGATTAGCTACTCGCCATGCATTTGCATAGAGATAGCGTTCCAGCAATTCATAAGCTACTCCAACAAGATTGGACTATGAGCTTTGCTCAGGTCCTTCAGAAGACAAATGATGTTGCGGATATTCTCGCCAAGTGAGCAGTATGTAATTCTAAACCTGCTATGATTTGGAATATGCCACCTGATTTTATCTTTCTAGCTTTGGGATGTGACTGTCGTTCTGTTTTTTTAGTTTTACTTTCATTACAATACCAAAAGAAATACAAATGGACTGTTATAAAATAAACATTTGATTTTATTCTAGTTGTTACTTGGAATGCACAGAACATTTATTTTGTGTAAATATAAGTAATATTATTAAACTTTCATATATATGATTAAAATTTAACTTAAATATGTTTTTGATGTTTGATAAATATTATAATTTTATTTTTTGTTTCTATTAAAATTTTTTTATTTGATTTTTGATAAATTAAAAATTTTATAAATAATACGTGTATGTTAGTTAAAAATTTAGAAAACAATTTCTGATAATTGTAAAAATTATCATTATTTGTTTCAAAACTTATATTCAATTTTTTTCATTTTTAAAATCGCTAGAATCAATTAATATAAATAGATTTCAACCATCTTCTTCATCTTCCCTTACTCCCCTCGTCCAAACGGCAAAGCAGATTTCCCCACCTTAACCACATTGGCTCTCCCTAAACCTGCTCACAACCTCCACCCTCTCTCCATTGCTTTGCCATCAAACATCCTCAACCCATGCCCTAACTTGACGAAATTGCTCTTTGTTATTTGATTAAAGGTTAAATGATTTTTTGGTTCATATAAAATAAGATATTTTTTATTTTAATTTTTAAAAAATTGATTTATTTTAATTCTTTAAAAATTTAAATATTTTATTAATCTCTATTTTAAATAACGTTAATATATGATATAATAGAAATATTTATGATTATTAATAATTTTGACTGAACAATGACAAAAAAATTTCCTTTTAGTAAACTATATTTTAAATACATCTTCAATTAGAGATGAGTATTTAAAAGTATAATTTATCATATGAAATTATATGAGATTGTTTTATTAGATTTCTTTAACACAATCTATAAGGAAATGGAAGAAAACCAACCCATCCCTAGAATCACATACCATACAAACAAAGGGAGAGAGATCAAGTTAACCTTGCAACTACTTTTGCACACAAGAATATAATATCCAACACAATAAAGAAGTTGTCACAGGAATAGATGTAGGGCATAGAAACAATCAAACAATAAAGGGCACATAAGTAACTTGAACCTTTCTATACAATATAAAAGTTGAAATAACCTCAATTTTCAACTTTGTAAGTTTTATAATGCTTCCTCGTGACCTCATGCAATGCCCCTTCATATAAAAGATAATGTTATACTTCTTTTTATTTTATTTTTATTGCCTTAAAAAATAAGAAGATTCAAATTTAAAGCTAATAAAATTTATATTTTTTTAGAGAATAAAAATATATGTCCAAAGTGGGAGTAAAATATGACAAATAGAGTAAAACATGTACTTCATAGGTACAATTTGTTGAAAAACATCTTCATACATCTTTTTAGTTTTTATATTTTGTATGTCAATTTGTAATTGCTATTATTATAAGAAAAATACACCTTTTTAATTTGTATTTTTATTTCTTATATATTTATAAAATTATTACATAACTTAATACTTATACTTATTCATGAAACATATATTTAATTAAAGATCATTTTAATTTTAGTAAATGTTAGAATAAATGTATATATAAATATAATTATAAAGCTTTGTGAATTATATCGACAATATATATTTGAAGGTTTAAAATAACTACATATTTAAGACTTATATTCGATATAACTACTTAAGTAAGAATAACTCTTCATCAGTTAATCAATATTGATGCACTCAGTAATGGTTGATATTTGACATTTAAAATTATTTGTTATATAATAACTTATAGATGAGATAATTGATAAATTATTTATTATTATATATTTTTTATTTATTTAATATTATTTCTGTTCTTATATATAAAAAATGAATAATAATATATTTTTTATAATTATAAGAAATATATAACTATTTTTAAATATACTAATTATTAATTTTCTTTTATATCTTTAATTTATTATAAAAATTATTAATAAAATTATATTTATTTATATTTATTGAATTATGTACAATATAATTATAATTATTAGTTGAAAGATTATTCTTTAAATTATCAAAAATATCATTATTATCTAACTACCTGTTAAATCAATCAATACTGTGAATATAAATATTTTAACCATTTGGAACTGATTTTCCCTGTTCAAAACGTCGTAATAAACCACGTCTCCTAATACAATAAATAGTAGCTTTGGCAGATTTTGATTATTGGACGTGGAAAGAGAACGGGGTCCATGTTGGTTAATTTTGTCTAAATACGCATTTAGACACAGAACACTGTTGAGAAATGACTTTGTTTACTGAATAGATTTTGAAAAGACAGAACGGAAGACTTTACTTACAAAGTCTCGCAACACTTGACTTTGTTCGAACACTAACATTATTTTTTGTCTTTTGGTATGGAAATTGTGTTGGAATTTCTTCGAAATTATCCAAAAACGCGTTTCATTTGAGGCATTTGCAGTCTGTGATGACCAATATATATTAAACATTACTCAGCTTCGCAAAGCAAATTAAGAGGAAATTATAGAATTCCACTACGTTGCTCTTTCGTTCCACTTTGTTCCTCACTATACTAACATTCAGTTATTATCTCATGCCTAATGTCTACCATAGCTATCAGCCTAAATGCTCCTCAGAATTCATGACACTCGCTATGGATAAATTTCTGAATGACATGAAAAAGGAGAAGCCAACCAGGTTTACTGCTCAGCATCTAACGATTGCAACTGATAATTACTCTTACATGTCGGGGTCAGGAGGTTTTGGATCAGTCTATAAGGGAATTTTTAGTGATGGAACAATTGTAGCTGTGAAGGTTTTACATGGGAATTCTGACAAGATAATTGAGGAGCAGTTTATGGCAGAAGTAGGAACAATTGGCAAAATTAACCATTTCAATCTGGTTCGGCTCTATGCTTTGAAAGAAACTTGATAGCACTGGTTTATGAATACATGGGGAATGGCTCTCTTGACAAGTATTTGTTTAATCAAAACAAGACCATAGGATTTGAAAAGCTTCATGAGATTGTGGTTGGGACAGCCAAAGGCCTTGCTTACATGCATGAAGTGTCAACAAAGAATAGTCCACTATGACATCAAACCAGGAAATATTCTCTTGGACAGGATCCTCTATCCTAAAGTTGCTGACTTTGGTTTGGCCAAACTTTGCAACAGGGAAAATACTTATATAACCCTGACTAGAGGCAGGGGAACTCCTGGTTATGCTGCACCTGAGCTTTGGATGCCAAATTTTCCTGTGACTCATAAGTGTGATGTTTACAGCTTTGGCATGCTGTTATTTGAAATTCTAGGCAAGAGAAGGAATCTTGACATTAACCTTGCTGAAAGCCAAGAATGGTTTCCAATATGGATTTGGAAAACATTTGAGGCTGAAGAAGTGGAAGACTTAATAGTAGCATGTGGGATAGAAGATCAAAATAGAGAGATTGCAGAAAGAATGGTTAAGGTAGCTCTGTCATGTGTTCAGTATAAGCAAGAATCAAGACCTATAATGAGTGTTGTGGTGAAAATGTTGGAAGGTTTAGCTGAAATTCCCAAACCTCTAAACCCATTTCAGCACATGATTGATGGAACTGTTCCACTCCCAGCATCACAGACAAAACACTGATAGAGGTACTGGTTCGGGTTCTTCAGTAATGGAAACCGAATCCAGCCTTGAACCAGTTAGTCCTATTGTGATGAACCTCGAGATTGAATCAGCCTCTACATGAAATTGATTCAATAACACAAAAGATCAATCAGGACAAGTTGTTGCTAATATTTTCAAAGTTTATTGTATTTTATTTTGTGGAAATTTATGTGTTCACAGTTAATTTTGTACTTTAAGGTTCAGTTTGTTTACTGATATGAGTCATGTATATACTAAGGTAGTTGGATTTGAATGTTAATTTATATTTCCTTAGAGTATATTTTACAATTTATTAAACCGAGTTTTACAAAATAACTCCACAACAAACGAATATTTTACTCTATTTATTTTAGTACCTTATAACTCCCACTTGACGTGTGTCCAAAGTGAAGTTCAAAGGAGAAGCGCAAGTGTTTTATGAAATTCGACGTGATTGATTTCTTAGAATAACGCACGTATTTGACGCTGGATGAATGTATAATGTAAGGTGAGATGAATTCAAGATACAATTGCCAAAGCCTCATAAATCGCACGACCAGAATAAATGCCATTACAGACGCAATTTAAAGTAACTGTTTATTTAATATTATTTTTATCACTGTTTATAAGACATGGTTAATTAATTTATGTATATTAATTTTTTTTTGTAATTATAATTTTTTAAAATTTTATTTTTAATATTATTAAAATTAATTATAATTTTTTATTTAATGAGAGTGTATTTATTTTCTTTAATTTTTATTGAAAAATATAAATTCAAAGTAGTACTATGGAGAAGGGATAATATGTAAGAAAATTAAAATAAAATCTTCAAAAAAAATAAAACAATATATTATAAATAGCGACGAATGTAATATTATATTTACTACTATTTAAAGTGTTTCTAAATTGGACACATGTTAATTTGTGATTCAAAAATTTTTTCTTTCTCTTTTATCTTTTAACTAATGATTTTTTTCAACAACTAATCTAATAACTCGTGTATTTTTTTATGTTTTCCTTAAAAATATATATTTTTCTATTATGAAAGTCTTATATATTATATTATGTATATATTATTTATATTTTCATATTAAATATTATTTATGCTAACTTTTAGAAAAATAATACAATCATAAATATCTAATATAATATTAAATAACACATCATACATTAAAATAAAATAGTGAAAATAAAACTTTATAAGTTTATTATATTTTATGAGAAAAATAAATTTATTATACATAATAATTTATGAGTAAATAAAATTGTAAAACAGAATATGTTATCAATACAATTTAAGTAAATTATTAAAAATTCAATAATTTTTACATAATAAAATAAAAATAAATTTATAATTGAAATAATAATTAATAATTATTAGCGTTCTTAATTCAACGTAAATTCTAAAAATTTATTTCTTTAAAAATTATTTAAAAAATTAGAAAATAATTATTTTTATGAAATAACTTAAATAATACATATATTTAGATTATTTGAAATATAAATTTGAAAATTTATTAACAAGTGATAGATAAAAAAATACATTTATAACATTCTTGATTTTTTTTAACAGTGTCCATTTGTCATTATGTTTAAAGCCAAAGTTTTATACTATTTAGGACACATGATAGTCTATATATGTATATATTTAATTTGAAAATAACTTTGTATTATTAGCATATAAACCATGTATGTTTATAATTTTATTAGTATAATTTTTTTAAACTTAATATGTATTTTTTTTATATTTGTCTACGTATACATATACACAGGATAGACTTTTTATAAAATATAAAAATCCAAGAGTTGGAGAGCAAATGAAGTATTATTCGAAATTAGTATATTGTCAGGATATGTAGAGGATTTTCCTTGGACATGATATAAATTAATTCCATTACAAGAATTATGAAAAAGCTTTACATTTAATATTATTTAAAATATATTTTTACAGATTATAAAATCCAAAACTGGAAAATAAATAAAAGATTATTTGAAATCGGTATGCCATTAAGATATGTAGAAGAACTTAGTATAAATCAATTTATAATTAGTATATATAAAATTATTTTTGAATGTGTGAATACCAACGCCACTCATACAATCACACGGACACCTGCTAGTTGATACGAAAAACCTATTCAAGAAACTAGTGTTCAAAAAAGAAAGCATAACTGCTATTTTTTAAAAGACTTTCCCTTCTCCGTCAAAAAAAAAATATTCCCTCCATATTTCTGCCATCCATAATGGCTGATAATCAATTTCTTGAATTCATTGCTTGGAAATGTTACATGTAATTAGTCTTATGATTAAAATGCCAAAATTTCCCTAAAACATTATTCTATTTTCTTTATATATATAAAACATTATTCTCTTTCGTATTTCGTTACTTAAATACAGAAAATCTAAAGTTTTACTACATTTATCAGGTTGTACGCTACTGGTACTTAGGCTATTTAAAGTGTGTTAAGTGCCAAAATGGTATGCTAATGTCTTGGTCCTCTCTCTCATGTATAAATTCTTCATTTTTCGCAAGCATGCTTTAAATTATACAAATTCTTTCTCAACTTTCACACATAATCTTCCTTACCTTTAATCTAAAAATTATTAGGTTGTTTCATATAAATTTATTCCTTCAAATCACCATGAAGGAAAGTAATTTTCACGTCTATTCACTCTACTTGAAAATCAAGAGTAGTAACCAAACTCAAAACGACTCTATTCGACGACATCTTCACCACAGTTAAGAAAATCTCATAAAAATCAACACCTTTTCTTTGGTTAAAGTATTTCACCACTAATCTAATTTTGTATCTTTGAGATACATAATTACTCTCATGTTACACCTAGAAAATTCACTTATTTTCTAAGGCCTTCTTACCCTTAGCTAATTTCACAAAGTGATAAGTGTCAATATTTAATGTATTTATGTAGAAAATTTGTGTCTTTTGGGCTTCATTATTATGGAAATTAGAAACTATTTTCTAATTTGGGACTATGTTTATTAAAAATACATGTATTGAGTTTAGAAAAAAAAATTTAATATTTAATCCCAATTTTTATTTGAATTTCAGGGAGCTGAGGAGCAAAAGAATTTAAGAGGAATCTCGTTCAAGCGAACCATTCTCGCTTGAGCGAGACTGGCCAAAAGAACTGCAGCAGAATTCGCCCAGGCGACATCTTCTCGCCCAAGGATTCTCGCTCAAGCGAAAATATCTCG